>OENT01003272.1:0-13634 GCA_900239685.1 Rotaria macrura | reverse complement strand
CCAACGATAACATCGATTTTAACACGACTCATGTTGCATATAAGATTCGAAAGTTTATTGTGATCATCCATTAACGATGTCGATATTATGATGAAAGAAAGATACGAGTCAAACATGTTTTTTGCATTTTTTTCAAACGTTGCTTTGAGAAGTGCATTGATCATTAGAACATGAATCAATGGACTACTACAAACACAATGTTGAAATAATTGAAGTTCGTATCATATTGATCACTTACTTATTTATTGAAGCTGCCATAAGAATGATTCTAAGATGAATTACATTGAATGATAATCATTCGTTTTACTACTGCCCTCAGATTAAAATAAAATCTATGATACAACTATTTTCGAATAACATACATATTTTATTTTTATCTAGAAGACCTGTACTGATATTGTTATTTTTGATACATTGATCTATGAAAATGTTACATTATGAAAAAAGAAAGTGACATATGTGAATAATCAGTTGTACTTTTTAAAACGTTTGTGTGTGGTCATCTATTGTAAAGTATGCCCACTAAGATTACGATAGTCGCTGGATCTGCATAAAGAACTTATGATAACGATTGGGAATAATTCAATGGATTACGCAAGAATGGTTATTTTTAGATGCATTCGATGTATGAAAGAAATACTATTTTGACACATTAGCAATTTTCTATCATGTTCGATGAGAGAAAAACATTTGGAGTCGATCAATTCCAACCTCAAAGAGGCCGTTGCAATTTTATTGATATCATATCTTAGATACTACTTCAATGCACATGATAGAGATCTATCAAATTATCTCGTTCTCGATCTCATTCGTAGCTGATGTCTTACACTTTCACCTGAACGATTTGAATCATAATTCTAATTCCTGAGAAAGACAATTGAAACAAAAGTCGACTACGCATATATTTATTCTCGACACAGTGTACTTCATTATTTCGATGCAACATGACTAGTCGTAGAAAATAAAGATTTCTTATATTGATTGATCACAAATCTCTCAAATGCTCGTCTTGTAAATTGTTTACTATAGTCAAATCATGTCGAGATTTCGATTCCTTGCTATCAATATAAATCTAGGAATTTTTCTCGCACTCTTACTCGACGTGAACAAATGTGTGTAAACTATTTAAAAGTTAGTGTTGATCTTGTCATCCTTTTTAGATAGTCCCATCAAAATCGAAATAAGTCAATGCATGAGGATAAAAGAATAAAGCACAACGAATATTGATCTGTATGTAATTGAGAGAAATTTTATTCATAAGATGCTTGTAAATAAGATTAAGAATAGTGAACGGAGGATTGGTTTCGATAACTAGATGTGTAAAATAATTCGTTTTATGAATTGAAGAACGGAGATTATTGCCAAGTATGACTTTACAGATTATTTCATTTAATGAACAAGAATAGTTCTGTTCAAAGAGACGAAGTGAACGTAGTGATGTCATACTTGGTATGATAAAGAACAAGGATTCCAATTGTCTTTGATTGGGTGCCGTAAGTGAAAGATAACGTAGATTTGAAAACTGTGTAAAATGAAATGACTGAATAAACAAGTCAATTAGAAATTCTGAATTATATGATTCAGAAAAACAACGACTCATCTGAGATGCTTGTCCTAATTCTATAGCAATCGTTTGATCAATTAGATTCGGTACCACATGTTTTAATACACGTTTGTATGCACATTTTTTTAAATGATTAAAATTAAGTTTCATTGGAGTGTCTCGAATTGTTTGATTTAGACGATGATTAAGTCCATAAAATGCATGTACAATATTGAATGGACATAAATAATCAAATATTTCTCGATAGATTTCATTCTGTAGATCAAGAAATTTTGTTCTGTTTGATGATTGATTTGATCTCTCTATAGAAAGTAAGTAAGTCGAACTTGACAGACATAGTAATATAATATGAATATTGAGGCATACTTTTCATTTCTTCCTCATGAGTAGTTTTGAATCTTTTCGCAATGATATTTTTCCTTCCATTTGAATGTTGTTGACGCTTTCTTAATACATTTCGCATATGACGATACGATAATTTATCAACGATATTCAGCTGAGAAGAAATCATAACTACAATAGAAAACAATCAACCGAAAAAAAGACATGTTTTCCTTCACTATCAATAACTTCTATATACGATTTCAATGTAAAAATTTCCCTTCAAAGTTCAATTACACAATACAGAATTTGAACAACAAATAAAGGGAATTCATATGATACACTTTTCTTCCTTTTATCTTTCTATGTTTGAATTTTTCATTCTGAAAAACAAAATGATATGCTGCGTTCGGGAATCGAACCAAAGACACGACAACTGGTTAACCGGACCAGTGCTCTAATCATTGAGGTAACGAAACACGACTAACACATCATTTTTGTTTTTCTGAATGAAAAATTCAAACATAGAAAGATAAAAGGAAGAAAAGTATATCATATGAATCATATATATCTCCTTTCTAATATCTATTAATCATTAATTTAATCCAACGAGACATTTTTATAGTTTGTTTTTGGTGGTAAACAGAAATAAAAAATAGATCAGAGTATTAATCATGTATGTATATATATCAAAAAGAGAATGCCCAACCATCACTAAACATTAAACTTTGTTGTCTATTAAATCTGAATCGTTTGACATGAGTAAAAAGCGAACAATAACATAGAATTGTTTCTTGTTACAAGGCGCAGAAATATAGAAAGAAGATTGATTACACACACAAACACAGGCAGAATCTCAACTACAAGTATAAATAACAGATGGAATGAAGAAAAAAAAAGACAAAACTGAATATGATGATAACAAAGCAAAAAAAAACGATCAACAAATGGGTTTCTTTTATAAATGAAGAATCTTAATGATATGCGTTGGCTTGGTTTTAAAGTTCATCATCGACAACCTTTTGAGCCTTCTTCTTTGATCCATTACGGTCATAACCGTTAAGAGGTTCAGTAGCTTCTTTAGCTAAATATTTAATGAAATCATCGACTTCACGACCACCCTGAAATAATCAATTCATTAAAATAAACACTTGCGTTAAGTAATGAGACGAAAGAAAAAAAAGCACAAACTTCATATTTGCGTGGACTATCTTTGCTATTCTTAGGTGCGAAATAGAGTGTTGGAAATCCTTGAACTTCATATGGTTGTGGAACATCGTTTTCAGTAGCATCCATTTTAGCACTATAAAGTAAACTATGTATTCAAAAAATAAACAACTCAAATTTTTAACTTACATGACAATATTTGATTCTTTCTTTAGTTTCTTAGCTAATTCGTCGTATTTAGGAGCAAGTGATTTACTAAGAAAAAAAAGTAGAAGTCAATATTTAGAATGTATTTTTCAACAAAAAAATATTGATCTCATCTTACCAATGACCACACCTAGAAAAATAAACAGAAAGGTATAGTAGAAGAAAAGTATTTTCGAAATTGTCTTCGTTTATTTTTACCATGGTGCATAAAATTCGATAAGAACATCTTTTGTCTTATCATTAACAATTTCATCGAAATTCTTTCCTACAACAATTTTGACACCATCAGTTTGTTCGGGAATAGGTTGAGATTTAACATATGATTCAAGTTCATTATTGACAACTTTGCGAGCAAATTCTTCGAGATATTCATAATTAAAATCTTCTAACATTTTATATTTTTCATCCTTAGGGCCACGAGCAAGAACATACTTTCCATCTTTTTTAATGTCATCAATACCGAATTCATTTAATTCATGACGAAATTCTTCAGCATTACTAATAGCAAAAGTAACTTGAACATTTTCATCGGCTAATTTTTTTGCGACTTTTAGTACACGATTACGGACATAATTTGTTCCTTTAGTATCACGAACATAATCAACATTGTAGAAAACAACAACATTTGGTTTTGAAAAATCAGCAATATTCGATGGTGTACGATGACCGACAAGACCATGACTAAAATAAATAATTAAACATATATATATATTTGTTATGTCGGCCGATCGCTTTACAATGTTGCAAAAATAAAACAAAGTATGGAATTTTTTTAGAATGTATTGTAGTGTGTACAATGTCGATGGGTAATCATAGTTCTGATGTGCTAGAAAACATGAGCTTTCTACATCTGGAATGAAAATTTGTCAAATAGAACATGAACCATAAGAAGAGCAGGGAAAGCAATTTCACCTAACAGTTGTTACTCAGAAAATATGAATGAACAGTGACCACGGTGAAGTAAAATGTGACTCAAGATGTTCCAGTCATTAGGTTGAGAATACAGTTAAATGAATTTGCATAAACGAAGAAGTATTGTAAATATTCAAAGAAAATTTCTATGAATGATTAAACAATACTACAGATAATCTACTGAACAATAATGAAGCTCGAAAGTGGAAAAAAATTGATAAACGTCAAACAACTAAAGAAACCTTGGATCGTATGAAAAACTTAAAGAATTCCTCCATTGCTATACGGATAGTTTAAAATTAATTTCAATAGATCCAAACCGGTGTATCGAAACGAAAGTTTAACACTTGTAAAAGATGAAAGATAGGTTAGTCTCCATTAAACTACGCATGACTGATGAAGGATTGCAGAAAAACAAAAGAAAATCTTACATTTTTTCTTTAATGAATGATTTGATTTTACTACCAACACCTTCAACAACTGAGAAAGCATTTTCAAATTTTGATTGCAATCGTTTTGGTTGATGAATCACAATTTTACTAGATACATAAAACAATTAATATAATCTTTTTTTCAATGTCAGATAACAAACGACAAATTATATACTTTAAATGATTGACCTTATCAAGAATATCTTTCGATGTTGTATATGCAAAACGAAATTTTTCTGATAGTTGATCAGCAGTTTTAACAAGTTCAGTTTTTAATGAATGGGTATCACTATCGAAATAGCCTATACGAAATTGAAATCAAATATAAGCTATTCATTAAATTTCTTAGACTACACACCAATGATACTATGTTCCATATTATCTAAAAATTTTTCATATTCAGCTAATGTTTCAAGTACACGGTATGATGGACCAGCCTTGGATCGCATCGTTGATACGATTCCATCTAAGACAATAAATTGTTCTTATTCAATAAAATTATTTTTTAATCGAAAACATACCAGCTTCTCGTGGACCATTGTAATCTTCAGCAAATTCTCCATTTTTGAAGATTTTCAATGCTATGAAAATAAAATTATTTATTTATTGATTAGAGACGAAGAATATAGGACATACTTGGATAACCACTAACACCATGTTTACTACAGATTTTAGTTTCAACAGTACAATCAACCTGAGATGAAAAAGGACTTAATTAAATCAAGACTTGATATCCAGGTTTTACTTACTTTAGCTAAAGCAACTGGTGGATCATTGTTCAATAAGATTGTTGCAGCTTTTTCATATTCTGGTGCAAGTCTTTTGCCTAAGAGCAACATATATTTTTAATTACATGGATATGTCTATACTTATGAACTAAAGAAAGATAAAAATAACTTACAATGGCCACACCATGGAGCATAAAATTTAACGAGCAAGATTTCATGTTGTTGAATTTTCGACTCAAAATTACTATCAGTGAATACGAGAACATCATCTGCAGCTACCAATGATGTTAGGCCAATCAATAGAGAAATAAAGAGAACAGATTGCATCTTTGTTCGATCAACAGAGAATCAATTGAAGTCTGATCTACAAAATTACAACGAATCTTTACAAAGGTATAAATACAACAAAACGATAGTGACGAAAGCAATATGATCTTTCTCTCCACAGTTTAACTTTCTATCAATAGAATTGCAGCAGCTGGCTAACGAATAATCACTACGAAAGGAAGAAGAAAAAATGTAGACTTGGAAATGTTCGATTGGATCGATCATAATTTCAGTATTTGAGAACCAAAATTTCAAAAACTCATCTGAAATATTTATTTTAGTATTAAATTGATATTTATTTGTGAATTTCATTTGACTTTTGAAATTGTTTTCATAGAGGACGAAAGATTGATATTCATTGGTGTATATAGGTAGCGAATCTAAGACCTGCAATAGTGAAAAAGGGACCTGGCTAGCTAACAAACGATAACGTTGATATTGTCAGAGCAGACAGACGTATTCTGCTGAGAAAATGTTGCCTGAATTCAGGGGTCAACTTTTCCGATTACCACTTATTTCAACAACATGGACTTATGCACAGAATCGATATAGAAAAAAAAGGAAAAATTTACTTGTACCAATTCGTTTGTTCTTGACAATAATTGAATACACAATATCGTTAATAAACAAAGACATTTTGCAATTTTTGCTAAATCCACTTAATACATTCGGTAGTCATTTCTGATAGAAATTCAATCAACTATTCACTGTTTCTTTTCTCATTCTAGTGAATAAATTAGATCCATATCTTTGTTCCCATATTGATTCTATTCGATATATTTTTCCAATAGTCAACTATACTTCAGATGAAGTAATTAAACGCTGCGGTGATTCATTTTTGTTACTATTTACAAAAGAAAAATATCGCAAAGCATACTCAATCAATGCTGATGATTCTGATAATGTAGAAAATATTGATGCACATAAAAGTCTTACTTTTTTAAAACTATTTCCACGATTTGTAACAAATATTCTGATGATTATTGAAATCTATTCGAAATCTATACAACATGAATGGAATGATCAAATGGATAGAGTTCGAGCTCTTTGGAAAACCCTGAATATGGAAGATGGACGATCTATAGAAGAAGTTGATGTAAGGGATTTTAATCTATTCAAATGAAACAGTTACTTTTCTCTTCACATTCATTAACATTTTTGTTTCTAACCGTAAATCATGACAAAAGATGTTGTAATGATTGAATTTTTCAGAAGTAATCGAAACAAAGAAACAGTTCGAAAAGTTTCTTATCAATTCATGTTCGGCAAGATGTGTCTCTGTTAGAAATTCGACGATGAATTTTCCCCTGAACAAGAAGCTAAATGCTTCATAGTAGTGAATAATATTCATAACTCGTCAGTATCTACTCAATACAATTACATAATTCCAAGCTCAAGAATGACTAGAACCCTTCATTCCTAGTTTAAATATTCTGTCTATCTCTCAGTTTGATGCATGAAACATGAGAGATGAATCTTAGACAATGATTTTAGTTATTTTCGGAAAAATTATTCGTGCTCGGTCGTCGTATAACTGGAAATTATCGTCGATTTGCTTATCTTATTCGTTGTCATTTGAAGCGATGTCGATCTATACTATTTTCATGTTTACCAGTTCAAAATCGTTTTCGTTCAAGTATGTGGCATACTATTCGAAAAGTATATTTTGTCTTTAGCTATATCGATTTAATAGAACGTTCATAATTGTGATTTTTGCTTGACGTAGATTTCAATGAAAAGAATAAATGAACGATGTCGCCATTGTGCTAGTTGTGGACTAGAACGCACAAAAGGACATCTGCATTATTATCTTGATATGATAATGCTTTTTATAGATAAACATCCATGGATTACATGGAAAAAAGTAGGTTTCATATTTAGTGAAACTTTTAAGCAGGACATGAGATTCATTCAAAGTTTTATCTCGTTATTTTAGTCAGAATTCAATCAACTATCTCAAACGCAGGTTAATTTTGCAATTTCATAAATTTCATTTCTTTTCTTCCTGTAAATTATCTTATAAGAATCGACTCGCTTTGATATTGAACTATTGAATAAGAAATTGATTTCATAGAAACAACACTTTTTCATTAGACAAATGTAATCATCCGATTGCTTCTTCTATTTAGCATGAAAAACCCTTAAAATGCATCCGTCCTATGTTCTTTCTCTCATCCAATAATACCTCCGATTGTAGTGAACCCGAAGATAACTTTCGAAATCAATCCTTTCATTTTTTACAATCAACACCATATCAAAAACATCATAAACACTCTAATACAACTCAATGGAAAGTACAAGCAAATGATATGCTATCAAATATTTCTTCGTCTCTATCAAGTTCTCCTGAACAAAGTTTTGATGTTAAAGAAATTATCAGACAAGTAAAAGAACCTGCGATTAAAATATTAGTTTTTTTTCTTTTTTTCTCTTAAACAAAGGCTGGCTCACAATCTCGCCAGTCATCAGAGACAAGTCGTTCATCTGATCAAGATGATGATAATCAAGTTATCGAACAAGCATTAAATCGAATAGATGATAGCGAACAACAACAGCAATCTGTTTCTGTATTTGACCTCTCTTCCATGTTTGCTAGTGGTTGCACTGTTTGAAGCATGGATTGAAAAACATAAAACAAGACAGCGTCTAAATTTATTAAAAATACATATAGAGTGATGAAATCGAAACTATTTTAATCTTACGTTTGATATATTCTGATGCTCTTTTGTTTGAATTCAGGTGGCAACTAGCCCCTGATGCACTCAAACTTTGACGTGCTCTTATGTGGGATTGTATTAGTTTCTGAGTCTATTAACGCAGCTCCATACTTGATATAACTGAAGTTAGCGAATCGTTTTCGAGGAACAAGATATGACCGATAGAACTTTGTCTTAATGTTATCGGGAGATGATTGTTTCTACTTTGAGAATCCAATCATCGATGTTAACCTTTGTAGCTACTTTGATTAGCTTACGGCAAAACCGAGATGATTCTTGATTGGTGAAATCATTTTTTTCCCCATTTGTATCACATAATTAGTTGTGATTTGATGAGTGTTCTTCAATTTTAACTATTTCTAAGTGCATGGAATGATCAAATAACTAGAAGCAGAGACCGAAACGAATAGAAAAATCTCAATTCGACCCTACTCGATTCTGCTCCATTCGACTCATGCACAACAGAAAATCGCATCATTGCTCATAGAGTGTGTGCGCAGCCATGATAAGCTAGCTTAATCTGTCTCGAGGGACCGTATTCTTTTCTTCTGCTTTTAAGTGTATTACGCTAAGAATAATCATAATATAAAAACAGATTCGACAAGAAAAAGTAATTTCAGAACAAAAAAAGAGATTGAGCATGGGTACATCTAAAGATTCTAATCGACGGAAAGAACTATTTTATCTATTTTCCAAACTGAAATTCTGTTCCACTTGTACCTATGTTTTGTTGAATTTTCTGGGAATGCTGAGATCTTCCGGTTATTACAAAAGTTTTAGTACCAATGCCAGGGATTTTTTATCTATGGGATACTTTTTGAAATGGTTTGCAACTAGAACTGAGATCTTTTAGGGTTTTGCAGCTTTCTTTGGATTTCTTAGGATCCCAATGATTTTCTCTAAAGTTTTCGAAAATACTAGTCACTGTGGGAGCTGTTGTCTTGCATTTGGGGTCCGCAGAATCGGTCTGAACTTATTATTTTACATATGGCATTTCAAAAGCAATAAAATCTCAGCTTTCACCCATTGATTCTATGCGGTGCTGTGATTCGGAAGTGGAACTAAATAGACATTTCGGATTCGATACGATTCGATTCGGTTGACTTCTGTATTCGATTCGTTTTCGGTCTCTGACTAGAACTGTATTGACTTAATATTCATCCAATTGTTATAAATCATAGTGTAGCCGTGAACTTGCCATCGATTTTGTTAACCTAGTAGAGACTAAATCCTATGTTTTCATTCCATACAACTTTTTACAAGAAAGAGAGATCACAGAAGTTAATATCCTTATATACTGAATGTGCCTTAGGAAGGTTTTAGACAGCCATTGTTAAGTAATCTACGTGTAAATGTATTTTAAAGTCCAAGAAAGAAAATTCCGTTTATTGTTAAAGAACGCTTACTGCATAAAAATCCCTACATAGTGGAAAACAATGAACTGATTGATCCAACTTTCCAAAGAATTTTCACAGTGCTCAAATGAGTGATCATGAACTTCAATTCTATGGAAATGGCTATTTTATTGAAGAAATAGATTTCTATGATGAACGCTATAAAAAATTGAAAAATTTAATCGTACTCAGAAACAAGGTGACTCATAGAAAAAATTAGCACAAGAAATTTACTAAACGTTTGACGGATATTTTTACACGTCATGATAGGAGCATTTTGAAGTATTAAAACAATGGGTTGGATATATATGTATATATGGATGATAGTTACGTTCACTATTACAATCACCCAGGTTTATTGTTACGGTGTCCGTATACGGGCCGTTTACGGTCGTATATGGCTCGATTACGGCAACTTCCCGCTCGTAAACGGCCAACTACGGGCCGTTTACGTGCCGTATGTCGTCGTAAACCTGGTCCATAATTTACGACCGTATTTGTACCGTACTGTAAACGGTGTGTTTACGCTACATTATGATAACCATTGTAGCATCGTATTTTTAACACTCATTGCCATATACCTACCGTTTTCCCAACGTAAATCTTCCCATTGATCGTCGATATTACCCCTTCCCCTACCCTGTTCTCGTAATACCCATGTCTTTTTGATGCAATTTAATTATCAGTTACTTATTTATTTAAAATTCTTCAATAAAAAATTACAATAAAATACAAATTAAGCAAAACTGAAATGAAAAAAAAACATTAAAAATAAAATCTAGAATAAAAATAAATAAAAGAATAAAATTCAGAATAAAACAAAAATTAAAATAGTTTGTAAGATGAATACAATAAAATTAAAATAAAATATATGAATTTCGCTCGTAAGTTTAAAAACGTAAAACTAAAAGTGAAATGACTGACTCATCCTATAACCAATCAGAAAATGTGGGCTCGCTTTAAATTGTAGTGTATATACAATGTAACGATAGCTAAAACCAAAACGGAATAAAATAAATAAAATAAAAGTTAAAGTAATTAAAACTGAAGAAAAATTAAATAATAAAGTGAAACCAGGAATGAAAACAATTAGATTAAAAATATTTTAAAAATAAGAAGCAAAAAATAATTTCATATTTCGAGCACTAAATGTGCATGTTTCCATTTTCCGTGTGGTATTTGCTGCCATTCTTTCCAAGACCCCACCCTACATCCGATCCACATATGAGCCCAAGACATGGCTGAAATACAGCATTGATTCGGTAGCCAGATACTAGACGTTTACGGTACGGCATCATAACGGTCCTTATACGGTAGTCGTATAATGCACGTTTACGGAGCACCATAAGTGAGCACCGTATATGGCGCCGTATTATGCAGTAATCTAGCCGTAATACAAGGTGGTGTATACAGCCATCGTATCAGGGCGTAAAAATACCGTTTTCTACACAGGTCGAAAGTGAGGAGTCGGATTCTGTCGGACACTTCCTCAATCAGACCTATTCCGACGATTGAATCCGATCGGATTTCTATGGTCGGAATCCGGTCGGATCACATCAGATCCTACAATTTCCGATAAAATCCGATTATCGTGTTCCGATAACTTCCGAAAAACAGATGCGACAAGATTCGACGGTCGGAATCCAGTCGGCTCCTTCATGTCATTCGTCGGATACCGACACCCAATATAACCTAGTCACATCGAAACTGAGCCATCGTAAATCTCTCGGAGACATTCTCAATCCGAACGAAACCGACAACAGAATCCCATCGCTTCCGATTAGATCTGGTCCAAGACTTCTCACCCTGTTAACCTAGATTTCTTAACTCAGCACCATTCAAAATTCTGATGACAGTCTGCAATAGGTTATCGATGGCTGTAAATCCAAATCCGTTATTATTTTTCGTCGGGGAGCTCTCATTGGTCAGAAACCTGACTTATTGAAATTCGGTGGTTGAAAAATTAGATTTTTTATTTGAACTCCGATCAAAATTCTGATGACAGTCTGCAATAGGATATCGATGGTTGTGAATCCCAATCCGTTATCATTTTTCGTCGGAGAGCTCTCTTTGGTCAGAATTCCAGTCAATGGAATTTGGTTGTTTCATATATAGAGGGTTTATTTCAAGGTTAATCCCGATTCTGATAGAAGGTTGGAATAGATTATCGAGATGTGGGCATCCAAATTGATTGTCAGTTTTCGTATGGAAAGTCCCTTACATGTGGAAGAGTGTTGTCAAATGCTGCTACTACTAAAAGATGTTTTTATTATTTCTTTCACTTTTCCGAGTTTTCGATGACGCTTTCATAAACATTATAGATGGTGAGTAATCCATATCAATTATTATTCCATGGAATTGAGTGGATGATAATGCGGATACCCGTCTGGGCTATTTCCCAAGTGGTGTTGTTTACGGAAAGTGCATTGCTCAATGTGAGTAATGCATTGCTAGGTTTTCATAACGTTGTTATTTTTATCCAAATGAGGGGATCAATATAGGTGAAGGCCTTGGTACGCCTTTCAGTGAGATGTCGTTTCCGCAAGGTGCATTGCTCATTGCGAGGAATGCATTGAATTTTTTTCTTTATGTAGTGTTTTTCCGCTCCAAATGAGTGGATCAATATAGATGAAGGCCTTGGTACGCCTTTCAGTGAGATGTCGTTTCCGCAAGGTGCGTCACTCAGTGTGAGCAATGCATTGAATTTTTTTCGCAATGTAGTGTTTTTCGATCCAAATGAGTGGATCAATATAGGGGAAGACCTTGAAAAGCCTTTCAGTCTTATGTCGTTTTCTCAAAGTTCAGTGGTTCGCGTTGACGTTGCAGTTTATTACAAAATCCCTCTTGAGGCTCTATTTTTGTAAAACGATTTTTAATGGGTTTTTGTTTCGTTGTTTTTGTTTCGAGCCTGCTTTACGGCGAGATGCGACCGTGAACGACCGCTTTCACTGTTTTTACCGTGGTTCATTGTCGTTTAAGGTGATCCTAATAGCTCCCCTATGGCGTTTTAGTTCAGTATGGTGCTTAAATTAGTAATAGGTACTGATGTATCGATACGTATGGACGGTTCCAATGCTGATTACGATCGGATCCTGTCGGATCTGTTATGTTTCGTTGAAGAATCTGATAGGATCCGGGAAGATCTTGTAGTCGGAACATGTCGGATCCGACAAGATCCTTTCCCTGGCCAATGTTTGTCGGATTCCGGGTCACTGGATTCTGGCCTAAATCCGACAGAATCCGATCGGATTTAATCGGAATCCGATAACATCCGACAGAATTCGATATAGATTCCGATCGATTCCGACTACTTTCTGTCGTCGGATTTCTCGACCTGGGCAGCCGAATACGGTCGTATAAGTAGCGTATTGTACCACCTGGGCAGCTTCAACTGTACCACTATCTAATTATGACCTTCGGCATAGTTATGTGTGTACACTCGCTCATACTTTCTATGATTTTATAGAACTATGCAAACAAACAAGAGAAGAAAACGGACAACTCAATACACTAAAATAATTGAGCAAACGCACCCAAGTCGTTCGTTCTGGAGACCGGATCCGGGCGGAACCCGCAGGAAACGGGTTATTTTCCGGCCGGAAAAACCACTGGAACATGGAAGCAGTATTCTGGCCGGAATTATCCTTACCCGGATCCTGGATATTCCGGAGACTTCCGGAAACCGGAAATTTCAAGGAAATACCTCGGATCAGCCGGGAACCTACCGGAACTATGCCAAGTTCCGCCAGGATCCAACCGGAAAATACAGTAATCTGGTAAAGAAGCATCGGAAAAGACCCAGGGCAAACAACCAGATGTTAAGATCTGATAAGATTCTGCATCTGATCTTGTATGATCTTGTAAGA
>OENT01003270.1:0-13641 GCA_900239685.1 Rotaria macrura | reverse complement strand
CGCGTTTCGAACGCATCTGAAACGCGTTTTCAAACGCGTTTATACCCAATATTTTTTCACATGGGTTGACTAGGATAATATAAATCGAATGATATGATTCAATTTGCGACTTACAATTTGAATTTTTTATGTTGTTAAACTGGTAATGAACCAGAAACGAACAGCAGTGGCATTTGATACACGTCACGTTACAATTGATGAAGAGGTACTTGCTTTTAGTCTTTCTAGTTATGGTTTCACTTTAGTGTATCTCTCATCTTACTGTTCGAAAATCTCTACATTTTTCATTCGTAGTCCCGCATCCATATCTTTCCTCTATAGTTTTATGGGCCCAAGAATCTGATAATGATTTTTTACTTAGTCGAAAAACGGTTCTCCATATATGAGAAATATAGAAGAAAAAGTCATTAAGTGAAAAACCTTCATGAACCTCACATGTGTCTGACTCTCTTCTAAGCATCTGTTTTCGTAAAGCTAGATGAAAAATATATGATTTCCTTCATATAATGTGTGTCTAATTCAAATATAATCCAACTCTAGAAGACTTATTGACTTTTGTCTCTTAGTAACATTTTATCTATAAATTTCACCAGATCTTATAGGATGAAAAGCATAAAGCAACGTCAGCTCTTTCGTTATGCTCGTCATATTTTATTACTTTGAAGGTTGATGATTAATCTTGTTTATAACAAATTTTTTTTGTTCACATACGTAGAGTCAAATTCCATTTCTTAAAGAAATATTATGGAAATTAAAATAGCCTTGATGGAATTTTATTAGATGAAATGAACGTTTGACTACTCGCTGCACTTTTGTAGCTGGAATCTTTGTGGATTAAATCTTTGAGATACATGGATCTGTAGTAATCATTGTATAATCATATGCACCCATTTTTCCTGAACTTTAAAAGTATTTTCGTGAATCTTCTTTGAAAAATTCTCTACAGCAAGAGACTGTGTAGTTGTTAGGAGCCCGAAAAACATTTTCTGCTTTTCTTTGGATAAATTTCGGTCGAAAACTTTTGTTCCCTTATTAACTGTCATAGGCACATGTTATGACACTGGCTATATTCTTATGAGTTTTTAAAACAATGGAGTAAGATCTGCGTCATGTCGAAGTAAATAATAACAACAACAAACACAAACAGAAACATATAGTTTTTCTATTAAATACTAGCGAAGACGTTCATGCTACTATACTGTGAGAAAAAGTACTAGAATGAATCAAAGATATTATCGTGCTAACCACAAAACTCTGCAAGAGATCCGAAAGCAACAAGAAATTCGAAAAAACTTTCTTGCATATTATGCAACTATGTCGAAATCTTTATGTGTCTTCGTAGAAAATCTGCTGCATCTGGTAATAGTATTTAAAACCTCTAAAATTCATTTTTGGAGTATCTTGGACTCTGACAAAATCTTTATGGTGTTCAGAATGAGTTGCTAAAACGATTATGGGTGGTAGCTTATCTTTTTAGAGTTCTAATTGATTTAGGTGGTTAAAAAAATTGGTTACCTATTGCACAATCATGTACAGATGCACCTTGCAATTTATCGTGTACACAACTAGGCACGCAGTTATGCATGCAGCTTAAAACCTTACGCATTATTCAATGCGTATATTGAACAGGTAAACACTTCAGCTTGACGAAATCACACTTCTCAGACTTCTAATTAAATGACCGACTCCGACTCTACAATGTAGAGTCTACATTACTAGTCTATGGATAGCTTTTCATAACGGTAGAATACTAAGACGAATTGGATGAAGAAATGTATTAGTGCTAAAACAATCACAACATTGATAATTATTAGAACAGAAGCAATTGCCAATAGAGGTGAAAGCCGTACGGCTCAGCCACCGCCGCCGCCATGAAATTCCAGATAATTTAAAGTACTGTACAGCGCCCGCTGTATTAAGAAACCAAGTTCAGCCATTCCCGCCGCCACAAGAAAAATTTTCGATATTAGAAATCGCCGAAGCTCATATTTTTTCGAATGCGATCAAAACTTTTTCCTTTCCTCTCATCTCAAATTTTGAACCAGTCATACTCTGTATTCACAAAAGAGACGAAAAGCAGAAGATACTCTGTGTTTCCAGTAGAAAAAAACCAACACCTTTACACGAACCTAAAGCTATTTTAGTCATTGATATTCGTATAGCTTTGATCTATAGTGTCGCTTGTTCACTGATACATTTAATTATATAGGCTAGTATTTGTGTATTATTAATATTCGTATTATTTTCAGACTATATTATTATATTTTTTCTTTTTATACTTTATTCTAGTCTTATGTTTTGATAAGTGCATAGTTTGTGATACTCGTTTGTCTTGATACTCTGTATGTATTTTTTCATTGTATCATAACAAAAAATATAGTTTTTTCATAAATTCTATCTGAAAATGGCAGTAAACAGGGATTGAAATAAATAGCAACAGCTCAACAAAAACATTTATCAATATGGAACTCAGCCGCCGTCGCCGTGCTAAGACTTATAAATATTAGCTTGCGCCGCTGCCATGAAAAATAAATTTCAATTTATATAGTCGTCGCTGAGGAACGGCTTACTAATTTAGATTGCCGGCCACTGAGAATCTTAAAAAATTCAAATTTTATATGAGCCGCTGTCGTTCTAACTTTCGACTTACACCTCTAATTGCCAATGATGATATTTTGGACTTCTAGATGACTATGTGTGACAGAAGTCTTCATCTAATCAGATTGTTGTTACACTAGAGACTTTTCTCAGTGCTCCAAGTAATGAATATTGATATCAATTTTTCGAATCGATTTTGATACACACTTCCAGAACTGCCATTTATGAAAAACGGTATATAAGGAGAACCGAAATACGTCGGAGAAGAAACTCACACTACTACTCGTTCCCCTTACCCTCACCCCATGCCACAGACAGTGATAGAGAATTTCGCTAACTATTGACGGAAAAATGAATCAAGTGATAAATGACCTGATCCGAGGGCATACTAAACAAAGCAACACTCGTATGATTTATAAAAACAGGCCCAGTTTCATTCACATTTTAATCCCACGGTGATTACTCTAAAGAAACCTTTTTCTTTTATATGGAATTTAGGCTGAAAAGACATTGATGTCATCTTTTTCATGCCGAGTCTGACGTACAGATTTGAGAGAGTATGTATTACATCCAGAATAAAACAAATTTCTCTTTCCTTACCTGAAAAACATATACGAGATTCAATTTTTAATACGAAAGAATTATTGCTGATGGATTACTGTAGTGATCTTGACATTACAGAATTTGAGCATTGGGCGATGGCTTTTCGAAGGATACTAGTCGGAATTGCATGATCAATCTGATAAACAAATATATTTCCACCATTGTGTATATGTTAAGTAAACGTATGTAAGTAAAACACAAAATCAAAAGCATGTCACTCATCCATGACAAAATAAAACCCGACGCAATCAAGCAAGCCAGCAAACGCACAGCTACGAGAGAAAGAATACCGTCTCTATCAATCTGGCAGAAAAGAAAAATATTTTCATCTTCCTGTGTACAAAAAATATCACAATTAGCAACACATTAAATACAGGTGATAATACAATCATTGCTTTGTAAACAAAGTAATACTTTATGAAATAACTACTCATCCGATTCTTTCCGATTTATTTCTACGCCATTACCAATAAACATCCTGCCTCTTTTTTTGGGTAAAATTAAAGACACGATTGTAACCAGTGTTTCCAATAGAAATCTAAAACAAAATGTACATGTACACTTTACTTATATGAGCAAAGTGTACGTTTACACTTTGTTTTTGACACCAAAGTGTACAAAGCGTATACTGAAGCCAATGTTTTTGATTTAAAAACAAAAGTATTGTTCGTTTTTCTGTGATGAGTATAGACTAAACTTAAGAAAGCAATTATCAGGGGCAACAGGACTGTGCAAGAGATATAAGGGCCACCTGCTTGAAAAATATTTGTCTAAGGCTCTCTTGTAGTTTTCAACCAATTGTATTTCTTTATTTTAATTACAGCTCCATCATCGTCACATTGTGTTGTCTATGTGAATCACACCAATCAGTGCACAAATGCGATTGAAATGAAGAACAATGTAGCTAAGCCTCTTATTTCAACCCCTTTGCGCCCACATGCAAATAAATGATAAGTAGACATAGTGTTTCATAATCTGACACAATATTTTCAAAAATATGAGAAGAAAATGAGTTTGAACAACAAAAATAATTCAAAGGTCATAGTCTCATATCTTATACAGTAGGCAGTTCTAGAATCAAAGTGTAAATAGTTTTTGCAAAATGTACACAGTTAATTTTAGTTTTTAGAGCAAAGTGTAAGTCAGAATCAGCAGATGTTCTGTACATTTTACTTCTGCTTGGTACACCTGCTATTGGAAACACTGATTGGAACTAAACTACACAAAAACTAAAAAATAGAAACTTTATTTTGGTTTCCCTCGATTCTATTCCTATTGATGCGGGTGTGGGTGTGAGGTGTAAATGAAGAGGATATCAACATCCACACCCACTGGAATCGCTAAATAAACAGTATATTCACATAGTATGATAGTTGCTTTAGAGAGAGAAAACTCGATAGCTAAAATAATGATCAACCTATTATCGTATTCGTATGAAACCCGATGAAATTTAGTTAAACTTCGAATTCAACTTTAGATTAAATTGAAGAAAAGCATCTATTGATTCTCTTAAATTACCGTTTGAGTACCATTAGCAGTGTGACTGTCTTCACTTGATAATATACGGCTGTTGTGAAAATTCGGTAGTTTGTTTTTCCATGGGCGCCTATAATTATGATGACCCTATATTGAACGGAAAACATTGGATATCATTTTTAAGCACCGGTGACTTTCATGATTATCTGTTGTCTAAAGAAAAATGGATATATCAAGAAATATGATGCACCGACAGTTGAGCGCCCAACAATTTAGCCTTGATTGATGTATAAGGTAACATACAGAATCAACATCTACCCATGTACGTAGATGAAGTTTGAAAATGCTGTAAACCTGCCACTTATCATGTTGTGAATAATTTCTTGATACTTGCTTCTATTAATATGACGACTGTCTCTACAGAAATGAACAAGTATTCGCAAATATCTACTATCGCGTCTAGCTTAGAATTTGTCGCCTATGTTTCGAGGATAACTTTGTGGAGCGTCCATTTCGAAACAATCGAAGTGATGCTCCTCGCTTTTCAAATTCGATTTGAATTCTTTTTTGAGATTGAACCATCAGCTACCTCGAACGAGCAACTCATCAGAGGACTGGCACAGAGCTATTCAAGTAGTATGCTCGCTGATCTATTTTCACGATAAAGTTGAGCATAAATTTTGTTTAGCACTCAGCACGAGAAAACCTATCAATCTATCAAAGACTTGAAAACCGAACAGCACGCAAATTCGATTATGGCTGAACAGTTGCAAGCTGGGGTTGCTAAATTAAAAAAGCGAGCGAAATACGAGCTGTATTGGATGAACAATTACAACTACTAGTTTTGTCTTTTCATCGGATACCAAGAGAATTGTATTTTAAAAGTGAGCGAACTCTGTTCGATTTTTGCCATGAAATTTAGCTCGACTAAATAAAGTTACTTTCTTGTGCTTTATCAATCGTTCTTTAAATCAGGCTCAACTGTCGGGAGCTCAGTTGTTCGGAGCTCAATTGTCCGGAGCTCAACTGTCGGAAGCTCAACTGTCATGCCACTAAGAAATACAGTATACAGAATTGCTTCCAGATTTTCCAGCCATTATTCCAATTAGTGAATTTATCTAGAACGAAAAAAGTATAAAAGTGAAACGTGATAGTGATATTTAACCCTTTCAATCCCGACATTTTCTTGCGTTCTATAGAAACATGAAAACAGATATTTCAATCTCTCTCTCTTGCGTTCAGCTATTTAAAACATGTTTTCGACATACAGATTCGTTCTTCGTAGTCATGCGACGTGATTTTCCTTTGAATATCTCATATGATTCTCGATGTCGAACAAGACGAAAGAACGCAAAATATTTCTTTTTCGTTCTGCATGTCATCTACGCGATTTCATTATCTACCGAAAATTTTGCAATAACTGAAGCATTATTGGCATCACCGGAATATTTCACATCAAAATCATCATTCTAACCTTCTTTATCAGAATCATCTACCATTTGCCCAAAGCCAAAAGAATCGAATTCGTTCAAATATTCAGTCATAGCGTTCGACTATGATTCTTCATTTGTCGTCATCTGCACTTTTTTTCTCATCGAAATCAGATTCATTGTCGCTGGAACTCATAATGGCGCACTTTTCCATGTGCTCGACTAGATTTTCAAATGCAAGTTTTTTTACACATCGAAGATTTCTACTAAAAAAATCAAACAGTAGTAATCGGTTCAATTAATATTTACTCAGAATCAGCATCATATTCAATAGACTGTTTAATGACAATGAGATATCACATTTATCTTATACTCGGATAAGTGTTTGTTTTTCTCTTAGCGATTTTATGCGATAGGATATTTTTGGATCATTGATTTTTGTGACTTTGGGTAAGCGATTTTGTGCATTATTCTATCTCGTAGAACTTTCGAAATCACGTACAGAATATGCCTAATTGTGTACCTCCATAACAATTCTATATAGAAAAACACATTTCCTGTTACTGATTGAATTAAAAACCAAGCAGTTTTTTTGAAAAACATTAGGATTTGCCGAACTCTGTACAGTATATTTGTTCTCTTATAATACAGACAAGCCTCTGTAAGACAGTTTTTTCGAAACGCTTACCTAGACAAGAAAAATACCATGAACAATGAACAACAAACACATTGATTTTTTCTACTTCATAAAAGAGTGTTCAATATCTTATACTTAACATTCTACATACGAACACAAATTATTTAATTAACTACAGCAGAAACAACCTTTTCCATTTCAATCTAATTGGTCAATACAAACGATTTCCTACCCTTTGTTGATTTCATGGTTAACCAAACGATGTCAATGTCCTATATGGTTTAATACTTTGAAACTGTTAGCGCACCTCCTACAGGGCTAGAGTGTGTTACATGATGTAACTCTTGTAGCCAGTATCAAAAAGACTTCACCTCCGTACTTCGTATATTCAGAAATAGTCTTTCATCATCTCTTATTTTATACTGTAGAAATTAAACGAGAAAGTATTCCATATTCTATCGCATTTAGATGTTAATTTAAAATAATCTACAATATGCCTCATATAACACCTATCATGTTCTTTGATGGATATGTAGAGATTTCTCGGGTGGTGTCTGAAGGCCAACTAGCCCGAATCTCTATCCAATTAATAATGAACCCTACTTTCGAATGGTTTTAAAAAAAAAGAAACGAATATGTTCATTTAGTAAAGAATATTCCTATGAAATCTTCAGAAAAATTTTAATAATTAGGCATCTTATGATTTCTCAATTACTAGATCAATATGTACACGGGTATTATTCTGTTTCGTTTCGATATATCACTATTGCTCTTATAAAACATACCTACTGTGTAATGCTTATATTTTTGCTTGTGAATTCAGATCATTCAGATCAACAACCATAAGGGTAAGGAGACGTCGATCATTCATAGCCACGGAGATAAATGAAACGAAATCATAAATAAATAATTTGCCCGATTGTCGAGAATCATATTGATACAATTATGAAGAAGATTCGTGGTTAAGCAGGTGCAAAAACTAACTACCAGATTGATTCAAACATAGTCGATGGCATTCATTATCCAATTGAATCCGTTCATAACATGTACATGTATGAATGTTGTGGATATTATAATGAGTGTTACCTTTGTTGTACTAGCAAGGGAACCATTTTAACCCTTTCCAGCCCGCCCCCAGAAGGAAGATAACAAAAAAATATTTTCCTATATATTTTTTATTGGTCTAACACAAGGATAAAAAAAAGCTTTTCATTGGAGCTTAAATGTTCACATCTGTCCAACAGCAGGATGTTGCCATTTGGCAACATCCGGCCGAAAGGGGACAAAAATTTAAAAACAACAGTTTTCACTTCCATTAATCTAGACGCACTGCTCCGTGCTTTTTCGTTTATAGTTCGTAAAAGAAATAAGAATTACAATATCATGAAGAAAAATAAGGCACATAGCAACACAAAAGAAACAAGAAATTTCCAGAAAAATACTTAGTTAATGATGATAGTCTTTAAAANCCAACCATCGATCATTTCTACAGCGACCTTTTGTTGTCGACATCGGCCAATGGTCAAACTTGTCGCTTCTAGTACTAGTTGGTGGTACTGGTAATGTACCAGCACGAGCTGCGACTGGAGCCGCAAATTGCTTTTGCTGCCAATGCATTTTCTTTTCCTTTTTTGATTTTGAATCATCATATTCGTGTTGTTTGATATCATCAGTTTCGTCATCAGACGAAGAACTTTCGCTCATAGCCAATTATTTTTCAAACGCTTCCGCTACGTCACTCATTTCATCTTCTGATTCAGAAGAATCAGTTTCTTCTTCGCTTAAACCATTTAATAACATAGTTTGCCTTTTAGAAACTGCTCTTTTAGACACTACCAAACAGTAGCTGTTCATGAGTGGCAGTCGCTCCTCTTTCCGTGAGTACTGAATTTGCAAATTTATTATTATTGTTCAGAACAGCGTTAAATGAACAGTAGCTTTAACTGCAATAAAGTTTATAATACGATCAACGATAATCAGACATAGACTTTTCTTTATATATATCGATGTCATGGAAACAAAGACAAACACTGCAGAACGACAAAGAAAGGAATATATTCTGCACCAATAATGATAGTCTATGATAGATTGCCCGCCCCAGTAAGATATATATAATGTGGAGCACAGAATATTTCGTTGACTTCTTTATATCTGTTTTAGAACTATATAAAACATATACTCTATTTATAGTATTATTCTTAGATATTGCATAATGAATCAACGTATACTAGGATTTTTCTAACTCAGAGCATGAAATATTTTAAAATGTCATTTTTCTGGCATACTGCTTTATTGAATTACCTAGAATGATATGATTTGAATATTCCCGAGCTGAAATGCTAAGAGTAATTTTTAAAAAAATTTTGTCCCCTTCCAGCCCGGTGTTGCCATTTGACAACATCATTCGCTTTTGCTACTTGAGCATATTGAATAATTCCTTCTTGTAGTGTGATAAATGGTAACTCTACCAAGGAACCTTGTTCACTAATGACTTTTCATATGGACTGTTTTAATTTCCAGAAAACACTTTTTTAGCAATTTTACCGTTTTTGGGGATGTTTCTAGTGCATTCTGCCATCTATCGACGATAGTGTATTCTTTGTCTCATTCATGATGAATATACGTAGAAATGAGCTGTAGTAATTATGGTATTACCAACGTCCTTAATACTACTACGGTACGCTGACCAAGAGTGAAATATTGACTTAATGTTGCCAAATGGCAACATCGGGCCGGAAAGGGTTAAATATAAAATTGATCAGCTTTATCAAATGAAATTATTTGGAGTGAACGTTCATCAATTAATTAGTCAAGGTTTACTTGACATGAAATAAGATTATTTTCCTCGAAATGTAGTATAATAACAAGTTGTGAGTTCATTCGTCGTCAATAGATTTCAACGGTGACAGTGATGGGTATGGTGAAATCTTAGCTTTAACATAGACCATGAGTTCAATTGTCCAGATTGCCATCGGTTATCCACTATCAGCAAATATAATAAAACTTTCTAATGAATTCCATGGTAAAACTTAGCAGATCATTTTCGTTCATGGAATCTTCAATTGGTTGCTCGCTGCTTGATTGAATCGAATATCATTGTCAGACGCGAGTTCTTGAGTAATACAATATACTAAATCTTTGTAAGTCAATATTAAAAATAGTATCGTTTTAGTTCGAATAAACATGCACTGGAAAATGTAAGTGAAAACTAAATAGAAACTCTTTGCCAAGTGATTTAGCTCGAAAGATTTCAATCTAATGACTGTTTGTGAGTATGAGTATAATGTCGGGATTGTATTTACTGAATCTGATACGATATTCGTGAAAAGTAGATTCAATGGAATTCGCATGTTGGTAAGTCCATATTTGTAGTTCACTGAAAGAATATAAATGAATGATATATTCTTCAATCATATACAAAAGGTTCCATAACATCATAAATACAATATATCTATATTTCTGATCGTTTATCAAAAAATCTTCTTGAAAACTCTGTATGATAAGAAAGCGAAGAATTATATACTATTTTGAAACTACTACGTGACATTCCCTTAAAGTTGTCTCTCTATATAATAAAGCTTTCGCCGAATGAAATTGACGATTGGCAATTGTCTCAAGATTTTTGTAATTATCATGAACTAGAAGATTTGATATCAATTTTTTCTCATCGCAAGCATGATAACATTGTTGACTAGCATGAGGCATGGTTTATAATAATTCAAAGACGTATTTTTTCGTATTGATCAGCAATAATGTCACATGCAATTTAGAATTTATTGAGAATTGATGATAAAAATAACTTAATTATCATAGTTTTGAATCTGAACTGATGAAATCTAGATAGATAATGAACCGCAGTAAATATAAGCTTCTCTCAATCTGGCTCAACAAAATTACTGACGCAGAATGACTATTAATTAGATAACGATCGATGATAATTGCTCATAAGTGATATATGTATTAAACCATATGCAATCATTCTATTATGCTATATGTTATCGCGTCGATGTGTTACTTCTAATGGGACGATATATCAAATCTGATTGTAGTTAATGATAGGGAATCTGTCAATCCGGTCGATGTTAAATATTTCTTGTCTATTTTACATATTACTATAAATACAATAAAGTTAACACGAATGAAACAGTAAGGGCTAAAATAGTGGAAATTCGTGGTACTTTATGATAGTAATTATTTGTACTAATGCAAGCTGATAGTTCATCATCTGCATTTTCAATGCGAACTTACGACTACGAAAACAATACGTTACATTTAAAATAGTTATTTACAACCGATATTTTTCTGTTAGTCTAATTAACAAAAATTTTCCTATTATTCATTTCACGATGAAACAATGATGAATATTTTTGCGATAAGTTTCGATGAGCACATGAAATAAATCCGTGCTTTGGGCTATTTGAAAGAAGACACAGAACTGCATTTGGGCCTGCATGAAGGATTCTTCTGAGACCTTTTCTCCAGTATCAATCCAAAGTTCACTTAAATATCGAGGTTGTTCGACAGACTTACGATCAATCATTTCTTAAAAACTCAGAAGAAAGTCGCTTGAGAGTGTCGAGTAATGGACCAGCATTGTATTGGCCCAGCAATTTTTGTGCATCTTGGTGTGTATCTGTTTACGACTTTAGGATGTAAGCCTGTTTGGTTCTTCATTTAGCCCCACGCACCCTCACAAACCCCACACCCACAGCCAACTAGCAATACTCCATCTATGATTGTTTTTATGGAGTAGCTAATTTTTACTACCAATCATTCCACCGAGATGCACTGAAATCTGAAGTGAAAAGACAAATAGAAGTCTATAATGAAAATAGAGACGAAGCAGTGCGAATAAAAAATTATGATTGGTGAATGTTCTGTCATATTCTTCAAAGCGATCGGCTGCTAAATACGATAAACATCACCGAAGCCCGTTCGAGGACAAACGAAAACTCAGGTAACTTTACGCTTTCTTTTTTACAGGTAAAAGGCAATTAGTATGTTTATGCAGTAGTTGGCAATAGTTTTCTTTAATTTCAAAGTGAAGTTGACTTGTTAAAACAATGGCCAATACTTCGAATTATAAAGTGAAACATGATTTAACGAAACTTGCTGTTATCGCAGTTTGCTTCAATCCAGTTGGATATAGATCCCGATATCAATTGTATCGACAGTTCGAAAAACATATATCTCAATCTGGTGTTTTTCTATTGACAGTCGAATGTTTATTTGAATCAGCACCACCGTTTGGTTTGAAAAAACAAGCCTATGAAGTGACACAGTCTGACAATCCATACCATTTACAACTACTTGCACCATCTATCCTATGGATGAAAGAAAATTTAATAAATGTTGCTGTGAAGCATTTACCACTACAGGTCGAATATGTCGCTTGGATAGATGTTGATATTGAATTTGATGTAAGTATTTTGAAATTCATTCAGATGGATATAATTAACTCACACCCAGGTAATTTACATTTTTTCTAGCATTGCAAAGCAGGGCATTTTACGACTTTAAGTCTCACGCATAAATGTAAAAATTTTAAAATATTAATAAGATACATGTTTTCTTAAGCGATTGAGTGCACTAGGTGAAATGAGATGGATAACAGGATTCATCATCAGCCGTTAATAAATATTTGCATGCGGAGAACTCGAAGCAAAAGCCAACACGCTTGCTGTGGATGAGTTGGTACTAGCATACGAAATACTTTCTATATAACAGGAACTCTCAATCTAGGTTAGCTTTTGAAACTGAATTACCAGATGCATAGTTATTTTTAGAGGTAAATGCCAATAATTCATGGCATCATCCGATCCATCCTATTAAGTTTTCTAACCAATCATAGTTACGTACCATTCAAACTATTTGCAAAGCTAGCCAGAGTACAAATATCATTGACAGATGATTACGACGTGGATAATCGGTATGATTTTGTTAAATATAATGACCAATGGGGAACTATCGAGAGAAAGACAATAGTTCTATGGGCTAAATCAAGTTCTTGTATGGAAAATGATTTGAGAAGCATCGTGCTTCAGAATTTCGTTTGCTGTTTATATTCTAGCATCTGAATTGGGCTCATCTAGTTGTCGACGAACTGCAACGTTATCCAATCGTACAGCTTTTTGAAACGGCTAATTTTCTAGGGCCAAATGGAAAGAAAGAAATATTACGTCGGGATTATTCATTTGTTTATTCTATTAAACATAATAAACCAATCGATCCTCGTCGCTATAGTGAGTGGTACCCACATCCTGGCTACGCTTGGGCAATGCGTCGTACAACTTTTAACAACATTGGTGGTCTATGTGAATTTTCAATTCTTGGCTCTGGTGATTTGCATTTTGCCTATGCACTATTAAATCGCATCCAAGAAACATTTCCCAAGACTTTGCACGAAGATTACAAGCGTACAGTCATTAATTGGGGTGAAAAAGTGGCACACGCCGCACAAGAAGGCTTTAATGTAGGTTATGTACCTATTACTATCTGGCATCATTGGCATGGCAGTAGAGATACCAGAGGCTACGTTACGAGATGGTGAGTAGATTTTTCATCCAATTAGGAATCGAATTCACGACCCACAATTATCAATCAACGTGTGATCACGAGTTTTTCATTTTAGTCTAGTACCAGTTAGGTTTGTGTATCGGTTGAAAAGAATTCATTTAAAAACATTGAAAGGGAAACTTCGTTCGATTAGTCTTAATGTCAAATAATAGACTTCAGGAAAGACTAGTGTTTTCCAGTCACTATCCTTAAATATTCTCTACCACATACTGACATCAGTATCTAGTGTTCATAGAAAGATGATTTATTTTACTATCAATACGGTTCGATTCATAATTTTCTCTCTGATTTTTCCATTCTAGGGGAATCCTCGAGCGGCAT
>OENT01003269.1:0-13651 GCA_900239685.1 Rotaria macrura | reverse complement strand
ATCTTTATGACTAAAGAATGTCATTTTTAAAAGCATAGTGTAGGAATCGGTGCATCCCTAGTTTGAATTTAATCATTCGGTGCGTATACAGCTACAGAATAAAACATTTCAAGGATTGAACTACGTTTTTTAAAATGATAAGCCCTTGTAAGCTTGGCATGATTTAAAAAATGGAATCTCAATATTTTGATCTAATTTCTCACTCATATATAGGTGTCTTTAGAACTCGAGTACTCGTAAATTTTCAAATTTAAAAGAATATCACATTCATGAGACACTAATTTTTACAGAAGAAATAACATTTTCTTATCTTGCATGAGATATGAATGCTTTAAGACATTCAATGTCTCCTCAAGAAAGCATTCTTCTGAAGTGAAATCTTGACAATTCAGAAGCCAACTGTGCATCGACCGTAATTATAAAATTAAAGCCTAAGAAGCTTCATATTTTCGATTTTTTGTGCTTATCTGAAGCCTATGCTATGAATAGAGTACAAACACGAACGAGATTAATAATCTGAAATGGTTACCTTTTGAGTGTTTTAAATAATGTGTACTAACAAATTAGTGGAATGTCTCCTTGAAATTTATATGAATCTTAAGAAGATAGAAGATTTTTGCATTGAACTACGTTATTCTTTACAATTCTTTTGCGCTTCCATTTAGCATCAAATCTCTAAGAGTGATGGTCTATGGCATTCACAATATTTAGGTGGACGGACATATTTCACTAAAATGTAAAGCCAACTACACTAGAAGACCCAATTGCTTCAGGTGAATAATATAGCTATTATTGCTAAAGGATAATAACTTAGTCATTAAAAACATGAACTATTTCGTTTTTTCAATCGACGCACTATGAGTGATATGTATTCAGCGCGTGGATATGCCTTGTTTTCTATAGAGATAAAAAACCTGTTTTAAATACATAGACAGACTTATCTATCATCCGTGTTAGAAAAAATGAATGGTGAGTGCTTTTAAAAAGTTATGATTGGAGCAAAATAAGGATCTGATGTTGTCATAATTGTCTACATGTGTCACAATTTGATTAGTCAGCTAACAATAGGACTTTCATAACTTTGAAACAGATAGAAATTAAATTAAATGAATCAAATGTTATACAATATTTGCATTCGAGAAGTAGTCCAATACAGAAAGTCAGTTTCACTTTACATCCCAATGAGAAGAAGAAACTCTCGTTCTTCTCTCTTGACACTTGTTTAGTTCAATCACAAGAAAAAAGGATTAGAGCGATCATAAGGAGTTTCTTAAATTTTCGCAATCATTGTTGACAAATGTGTGAGGAAGCTTTTCAAACATCATATATAACCTTTTGTAATTTCTTGACTGATTTCGTTGCACACGTTGCTTCAGTTTACATGATGTAACAACCAGAAATGGGGAATGTCATACTTGGCCATATCAAGGTATTTAAGTATTTCAAGTGCCTTCGTTAGTTTCGGGATTTTTCTCAAAACGTAATGAGGAAATTCTGTGCACTTTGATCTTGACATAAAGACTTTTTGTTTTAATTCAATAGCGAGATTTCCTTATCTTGCACTATTGTTTTTAGTTAACATTGTTAGAAGTAATATAAAAGGCAATTTTTCGCAGCATTTACTTTTTGACGATTTTTTGTAGATGTGAACAGAGAAATAAAATGGTGATTTATATCATATTAATCCACTGAATTAAGAAATAATATTGTATTTCTCAAACTTATGATCATCACACTCAGTGGTGAATATCGAACGTAGCCTACACAACACACAAAGTCGCAAACCTTTTTGTACTTTGATCTTGAGCAGTGCGTCTCCTATCTCGAATAGTGGAGGGATTACATTTACAAACTAGTAACGTTAAAAAAATTCAATAACTGTTTGTTTATTAGATACCCATGAACGAGCGTGATGAATAGTTTTTCAGACACTATCGAGTCATTCAATTTAACAAAAAGTAAGCGTCGGTGATTATACCAGGTCAACATCATTCTATTTCTTCTGTTCGAATGCAAATAGTATATAACATTTGATTCATGTAATTTAATTTCTATCTATTTCAAAGTAACAAAAGCCCTATTGTTAGCTGAATAATCAAATTTCCACATGTGTGGAGCTCAAAAAAAGATTGACTAAAAACAGAGTAAAGCTATTAGATTGAGTATCCATGAGATGCATTGCAAAGTAAAAGCATACACTAAAGCTGTCTTTAAAAATTTTCAAATTGAACATCATTCGTAGAAATTCTTTTTCTAGAACAAGAGCTTCTGTGGTGTCAAGTGCTCTGTATTCTAATTTGATTGAACCAAACATCAAGAAACCATTGAATACATACCTTGACCACGGATGTTTGTACATTGTTCAGCTCCCACTGAAGACGTTCGATACGCAAATTTGACTCCTATAGGAGATAACATTATTAGCCATTCGATTAGAAAGCATCAATAGAAAACCCGATTTACTTCTAGTTTTCGTTCCCATTCACGAATTTCCTGGGTGATAAACAAGAACATGGTAAATTAAATTGGAATGAATCGATTCAAGAATCATACTCGAACATGCTGTTCTTTAACATCCTCTAGCTGGTATCTTATTTCTGAATTGCTGTTTATGAGCTAGGAAAGTAAGAATAATCGACGAATAGGGTGAATATTCGTAGAGTTGTGCGTGATTCTTTCTACCTGTTGTTTGAGAGTTTCATTTTCACCTTGAACAATCCTTATTTGAGCTTGATATTGCTGTTGTATACGAATTTCGGCTTCACGATCGTATGATTTCAATTGCTAAATACCGCAATTAAAACATTGAATCGAAACGAAATGAAAATAAGATATTGCTTCACTCGAATGTGATCGTTCTTTTGTGCAATTTCTTGTTCCAAACGGCTGATTCGGCTTTCCCACTGAAGACAGCAGAAAAGAATTATATATTTGCTGAAAAGGTGCACAATTTACCTCATTCCGATCGTGCATGAACTGGACCATACGATCGGCCAGATCGTTGACACACTGTGCATCGCTTTGAAGTTCCAAAATAATTTCCGACACGGCGAATTGAAGATGCTAATGACAAGGGCACTATTATTGGTTTAAATTGACAATCAACGTATGCACTTACGTCCAGTTGTTGGGCATTGTTCAGTGCACTGGTTGCCTGAATTGAGAAGAATTACAACTAATGAACTTATGACATTTAAAGAAAATCATGGACAACCTGAGAGGAATTAATTGCTGGTGACTAAATATAATTGAGTAAAATATTATCAAAGCATCTTAGTACCGTTTCTAGAAGCTTACTTGACGATGTTCGATCGATCCCTCCGCTAATTGAACGAGACGATCGATTTGACTGCGCAAATTCTTTTCACTCTGTCGAAGTTTAGTACACTCAGCTCGAAATTGCTGCATAGTTTAACAGACGAAAATATCAATGACAATTAGTATAAATGGAATAGAATACGGTACATTAATTTTTCCAATATGAGCTTCCATTTCGATATTCAAACGTTGAATCAATGTGCGACTATGCTAAATAAGAATGAAAATTTAAAGATTCATATCGATTTCATCGTGTTGACAAAAATTTACTTCATCGATCTCGGCTCGCTCAAGTTGAGGTGATCGAAACGTAACATTGAACGGAGTTTGCAGTCGGAGAGTCATATCATTGATTGTTTCCTCCAAGCGCTAGAAATTTGCTCAATTTTATAACAGACATGATTGACTATCATGAGACGTTATGTTACCTGGATGGCAAGATTTCGCTCTTTAATCATATGAATATAATGTTCCACATTTACATTGGCATCATCTTGCTGGCACTGATCATAGTCAAGAAACAACACGGTGGAATGAATGTCGGCAATAAAATTCGAAATATCCGATTATATTAAACAAAACTATTTTAATCCCAAATGAGAAGTTTCATACGTTGGAGAACTCATCTCACGTCTCTTCTCATGATCGTCAACTGAGATAAACCTTGTTAAATGTATCTCTATCAGAATCAAGAAAGATGCATGCATATAGAGCAAAAATTGAAAGCATACGAAAATCACTATGCCACACCAAGTCGAATCGAGCTATATTATGAGGGGGCCTTACCAATAATAAATATGTCTCATGCATGATTTGTTTCCTGGCAGAATGCACTCACTGATACAGTATCACAGTGATGGTCAGACTTCAAAAAAAAAGGGAATACCCAAATGTGACCTTTCCCTATCACCTAATTTTAACGATTTATTACATTCCCATATTTCGTTTTTGGTAATCTACACGCAACTCTATACGACGAATATTGTACCACTTAGCGTTTTCTGTCAGAAAGCATACGATATCTTTGACTATGCAATATTTATATTGTACTGATGGAGATAAGTATGTTTGCATGTTGAGTGAAATAAAGAAGTACGCTCAAGAAAGTAATGTGAATACGAACCGGTGGAACATAAAAGTGAATGTTGGCAACCAACGCCTAAAATAGAATGTTCATTCATTTCAATCGAATTTCAAACGAATTCTTCCGACAGTGTGATGTTTCCTTTAATAAAACATCTGTATTTATTACCTGACCCTGAGAAACATTGATATCAGTCACATCTTGCCGATCATACGTCTAGAAAAAAAATTAGACTTCAGTCAAAATCTGTGATGTCTGACCAAATTTTTGATAGAGAAGAATGATTCAAAAAACTCCTTGCCATGGTGTACAAAAATGTCGAACGATTTCGATGAATATCTTAATAACTGTGGAGCTTTTATTTATGAATATTTTACCTGAGATTATTTTCTAAAAATCTTTACTACTGAAAATAAGAGACTCAAAAAAAAGGAATGTCTATACAATATCACATTCGTCAGAAACGGTATCTACGCGAACATCAACTGCGACTAGGACTGTAAATTTCTCACTACCAACGAGTTCCGTTACTATTATTCTTTTCTTAAAAAAAGGCAGGTGGGTACTGCTATAGTAATTGTGTCCACCCAACTTCTTTTATGAAATGGGGAATAGGTAGCTTGTAGCAGAAGAAGCCGCTTGCTCATAATTTTCCTCTGGTAACTTCTTATAACAATAAATTATAGCTTCCGCTCATCAAATATATTGATTATATCAATTTATACCTGGTAACTCCGAAATGCAAAAATGAATACTTTGATAATATTCTATCGAAAGAAAGTCGTAGTTAATAGTTTTCAGGAGTTACCTAAAAAGTGCTACGAGTAATTTCTCTTCCTCAATGATGACATCTCTATGCATGGACACCATCGAGTGTCATGAACCTTCAGGTGACTAAATACTGGTAGAAAGCACTTTTTTCCTGAGGTTTGCGATGCTCGAGATGATCTTAGTAGTATGAATAATGACCTCCATCAAAACTGGATTGTTAAGTAAACGATTTTGTGGCAGATGAACTCTTACTCACATGCAAATCTGGCCATAACACTAACGATATGATTGATTGCAACAACAGAAACTTGCAATCTTAACTAGTTTTGGATAAACTTTTCAGGTCAGATTTAACACAAGTTTTAAGTCATCCCTATAATTTGCGTAATAGAGAAGAATTTTCAACTGAATGCAAGGCATTATCTTTATTATAATTAATTAAGCACTGGTTTTGACGCTGATGCATACTATCCAAAAATATTCTCTTCTCCTTCGGAAACTATGAATGATCGGTTATCCATGGATGAATCATACTCCTGAAAAACCAGCATCATTAGCTTTGGCTCTCTACAAAAATGCTCCATTACTGATTTTGCACTGAGTTGCAACTCTCAAAAAATGACATGATTAATTAGTTTCAGGAAAATAAACATTTATGTTCAAACCAATGCTGAACGAATACTACCCATCGAATCATCATTAAACTCTGGTATCTACACCCGACATTCAGTTAAAAACTTAAAACTGATAAGCAAGAATTAGCCTTGTTTTCTTAATTTAATTTCAGCTCGAGCCCACTTATTTCACTGATTACACAAATTGTTCATTTACGCCCGTAAATTAGTCATAAAAGGATGAATGCTTTTCTACCGAATTTGTTCGCAGAAGATCATTTACAACAGCTAGCTGCTCTCGTAAACGTTAGTAGGATATTTCGATCATGATGTAAACAAACTATCGGAGCGAAAATGTTCATCATTAGTAGATTAGTTCAAAATTGATTCAGGACGCTTCATTGTTCAATGGCTTAGCGAATACGAACAGGTTCAAAAGCTACCCTAGCAGTCGAAATTCCGAAAAAAATGCGTTTAAACAATGCCTTTTATTTTTCTCGTTCAACGCGTTCCACACAGTCAAAAATGTCCGAATTTTCGCGTTTTAACACGTTATAAATTGACGCATCCTCTAGCATTCAGAAATGTGAAATTAAACTGTTTAAATGCGTTTCTAATTTCTGAGCGTTGAAACGCGTTTAGCGGAAGAAAAACAATTCGTTTAGACGTATTATGTTTGTATTTACTTCATTATTGAGAATGCATTTTTACGAGTTGCTCAGTGTGCTAGAATAGATTCGACCAAAGGATCTTGTAATTAGAAGACAGTCAACTTACGATTAGACTAGACTTACGTGTTACTAGGTATGTTAAAATTTACTACTGATATTAAACGAACATTCCAGGAAAATAATGTCTATAAGTACAACTCTTAACAAATATTTAGTCGATATTTTATTGTTTCATTGAATAATCAGAGTTTTTCGTTCAGTTTCAGTTAATATCTATCAATAATTTTTAAAAGTTTTATGTATAAATATTTAGTTTAGAGATTTTAGAAGCATCAGCTTCTGGCTTTTAGAATTTTAAATTAAAATGAAATATAACGCAACGAAATGGCAACTTCACAGGTGTCGACATATCGTTGCTCCTCCTCGATTATGATTTTCTTGAAGTGAAGTGACAAAGGAAGGGATAGGACAGTAATACTGGACGAGCTGAGTTACAGTTCATCCACGTCCATACCATAGGTTAACTCTACTGTTGAAATACATTGATTTCTTAAACTTCATCTATTACATGCGTGAAAATGCGTTATGGCGAGATCAACTCGTTTATACGCGTTGTCGTCTTTTTCCTGTGAACTGAACGACTTTAAAGCGTTCTTTCGCTGCCTTTTTTTCCTTCGGCTCATTAAAATACCGTTTTGGCGTTTTTGTGACTGCGTGGGTTGACTCAATCGATATCCTCATCCAAAGCTAATCATCTATTTCAAGCTCTTTCACACAAAGCTTTTATGTAAAACGTGATTTTTTCGTCATCGAAACTAGTCACTTAACTTAGGGAATTCAGTGCAGTCTATTTATTTCAATGTAAATATTCTATATCTTATGATTACATCATAGATCAGCAGAGGTCTGTGACTCACGTGTAAATATTTCAGGGAAAACTATTCTCCAGAAATAAAATATCGAAATCTGAGACACCGATTTTAATAGCAATGTTCATGGTCTCCCTCTGTGCCATTGCTATATGATGAAACAGGTCAGATATCGTGTCCTGCGTTTCTCCTAAGCTCTTTGTATTCGTAGATTAGTGAAGAGAGCGCACAACAGTCTGCTGAAACTGATTTTTCTTTGATTTCTAAGGATTTCTGCTGATAGGATGAGCAGAAATCACCGATTTCTATGCTTTACTTTGTGTACGTACCCGTCGTAATGATATAAAAGTATCTACGACCCAATCACTAACATCAAAACTAGAATAGATTCATACTTGAGAAATGCATTGATGAAAGGTAGACAGTTCAATCCTTCTATGTCGATCGAAAAAAAAACATTCTATCAAGAACGAAACTGTTCTTCAGCTCTAGAAAGGTTCTCAGCATACTGAACACATAGTGCTGTATATTAATCAGTTGTCAATCAACTACAACAATATCTAATCGTATCGAACTATTATACTTCATTGAATTATCAAGGTCATTAGAAGCAAGTGCTCTCACTCGGTGGCTCTATGAATTACACTCTTTTCCTCTACTGCTATGAACAGTAGATTGCTAACTAGTATGATGTGTATCCTCAATGGGAAACCGAGTATAGAATATTGAAATCGAATCTAGACGTTGCTTTAGTGAAATGAACTACAGTACATACTTGAGAAAAAAGAATCAATACTTTAAAGTTTCTGCTGTAAAAATATTCTTTTGTATTGAGTCTATTATTTTCAATAGTACAGGTTTTTCGAAACTATTCTCATGGAAAACATTCATAAGGAAAAGTTCTACAAGTATTGAGATATTCATCAGCATGGTACCATATTTCTGCTATGACGTGGTAGAGTTTCCTTCACAATATCCACACTGGTATATCAATGCTAAGAAAAATCTTGAGTTATCGTACAACAGCGCCAAGGGTCTTTATTGTTCGTCATTGAAAAAGAAGCTCGTAGACAAGGTGAAGCGTCAGATAAGACCTACGCTCAAAGTATGAAAAATAAGCGCATCATTATCTTACAAATTGTCCTTGATAACAGTCAACAAAACAAAATGGTACACTAATGATGACGAAAAGGAACGATAAAGTAAATAATAGAAATAATTGTAACAGCGAGTTATCTTACTAAAACTGAACTGAGAATTACTTTAAATCAAGAAAATTCTACTCATTACTCGATATGCACGCATTTTCTTAAATGTATTTGATACGTACAAAAATGCCATTAAAACTTCATTGAACAGAAGGAGGATAGGATTTTTTCGGTTGATGCAGAATCTTTCCTTAGACCTAAATAAACTAAAAGAATTTCTACTCACTTATTATCCTACTCTTATCTAAAACTCGTACTTGAAGTAGTTCGATAAATTTATGTAAGAGTACACTCAAGGACAATAGTTAAGCTCGAGTTTAAAATATAGAAATTAATTTTTGGGTTTAAATTTTTCATTAGCTACGGACCATTGATGATTCAGCTTTTCAGGATGCAACGCAATCTATTTGAACAATGGGTAGTCGTCTGAAGTAAGGAGATTTTTCTAGTGTCAGCTAAATGTTCACTAGTGCAATTCGAACCCGATATTCCAATTATCAGATTCTGTAATTCTCTTTCTATTTTTCAATATTCACTCTTCGTCACGCTAGTATTTGTATTTCATATTGGCGATCTTTCTTTGTAAGAATTAGATAGACGCTAATTATACTGGCAAAACCGACAATGTTCATTTTATGGACTGTTTTATTAGTAGTCATTAAAATGATGAGGCTCTTCTCTGAAGAACTATTTGAGACACGAGAGCAAAATCCTGAGACTAACATGGATAAAACTGGTCGTAGAGTGCTATGTCAATAACTCACCTTTTGATGTTCACTCGCAGCTAATGACGAACGAAAAAATACATCGTGTTGAGAGTTTCTCGTTGATATTACTCTAGCTAGATAGCCATAAAAAAATGATGGAGCATAATAACAAAATAAATTCTTACCATTCGAATCCCAAGAATGGACTAATTCTCGGTCGATGTTTTCCATGTCGAGTAGTGCAAAGATTTATTTTGGTTTTTGATCACCAAAACAATAAAACAAGCAAGTCAAGTTTATTCCACAAATAGATCTAGAATGATTCACAACGGTCAAACTGGTCTGCTTCAGAAAACAAAAACATGAACAGCTGTCACGAGTACCTGCTACTGACTTCTGACGAGGAGTCGTCGGTAGCATTTTGCCAAGTTCATGTTTTCTCATTCTTATCCTGTGGTTATTTTTATGTCAAGTGCTTTCCCTCACCTATTGGAATCTATATTTCACATCCACACTAGACAGCATTAATCAGTGTATTTGCATATCCATGTTGTATTTCTTGTAGAACTATGAAGTAGATGTCATATGTTTGGAATAAGCTACTCCTGTTAGTAGTACGATGATCTCTCAGAATTCTTTGAGAAATTCACGTCAATGAACAGTAAAAGCAAAAGCCAACGTCAAACAAGAAATAGGCTTTGATGTCACTTTCTTCGACACACCTCATTCCCTAAGTTTAATGCATCGTAAAGAATAGTTGCAACAAACAAAGACAGAGGATGATGAAAATGCTTACCTGAATATCCATCCACATCTTTGTCTACTCTGTCTTATAAATAGCACGGGCCTTCAACCTCTTTTCTTTTGCTATCTTATCTTTATGTTAACCTTGCAGATGTTTTTTCTCGAACAAGCTCGCACATCACTTGTGCCACTATGAAAAACCATCCTATGCGAGCGACTGCAGCTCAATCACTGGGATATTACGATCCAGTTGCCTTTTCAGGCGAGCCAATCCGATGCCAAATTCGTTAATGAACAATATTTTCTTTATTGAGAGCTTACTAATACCTGTTAAAATTACTGAAAATGGTTCAAAAACTTTCATGAGATTCCATCGAATTCATACAGTGGGATTCTATTACATCCAGCATTACAAATTCAAAAGTCATTCCGACTCATGGATTCAAATACGATTTCGTCGATATCACAAAAGCCATATGCAATCTCATCGAACCCAATTATCAAAATGACTCTCCTATGACTTTCCAACCCATTGGTTGACCTCATGGCTGAAAGTAACAACGCCGAATCTTGTGCCAAAACGAACGTAACCAAAAGACGACCAAAATCAACATCATCGAAATAAAGATCGCCGAAGAAACCTGCAGATATTCAATATTCTTGTTTTTGTTTTGTCGATTTAGCTTTCAGCACTCATTCGCTACATTCTTTGTTTTTTAATACAATATTATTTTAGAAAGCGGTTTTTCTTGTTACACTATGCTGCAGCTTTCCCAAAGAACATCCAAGTGTTATATAATTGACGTCGGAAAGTTTTAAATAAAATCGAAGAACTGACTAGGAAAACATGATCTCATACTTATTCATGTTTCAAATTTAGTCGTCTTATCATCATAATAGTCTATTAGTTTAGTTGTCTGGTTAGGTTTTGAGATATGTTTAAAACAATTCGTGGAACACATCTGATATCTTCCACTGAGTTCATTACTGATTGAAAGATTTTAGCAAATCAAGAGACGAAAGTTCATTTTCTTAGCAGTTAACAGTAGGAAATGAGCAAGAGTAATCTCATTTTTGTCACAAAATACTAACGTAACCGTTTATGTTTCCAGTGAATTTTATTGTAAACCAGTCGAGAGTTCTTTTATATCTCATGGCAACATCATTTTGAAGGATTCAGGCTAGAGTGTCCTTGAAAATATAACCTTGACGAAATGTCCTTGATTTTTTGTTTCCATAGAAAACAACCTGCAGATTTAGTCCTTGGAAAAATGTGCCTTGAAAAATGTCCTTCATCAAATTTTTCTTAACAATAGTCGGTCGTCTGAAAATGTCTTTCATTTTGACTTGAAGGTTTTTAAATATAACATCATTAGAATGACAATGTTACTGACATTCAAACAAAACTTGACAGAGATTTTATTTGTCTATTCAGAAAGTCAAATTCTAAACGGAATGAATGGCGTAAGAAAAAGAAAACGGATTTCATAATAAGATTAATGGTATCAATACCAAATTTATAAATAATCAAAACAAATATTTTTCAATGGTGTTACGAGATACAATAATGAGTGACACGAAATTATTATCTTTTTCATCTTTACGATCAAGTGAAAATTCTTCGTCGTCATCAACTTCTCGGTGTAAGTGATCGACAGTTGCCGTCTTCGATCAAAATTACTTTAATAGAGGAAAGTGATTTGAGTTTGAAGTTGTGATAATAGACATTGTGGTGTGATTTCTTACGCGAATCTCAATAAAGTATTGTTCCGTTTCTCTGGTTGATTAGCCGATCATGATTATTTAACAATTTCGTAGAACTTGATGAGTACAATATGAGCTCAGCGATTCGACATAAGGCTGAAAATTAATTATTAATATGATAGCAGATCGTTGAACAAGAAACAAGAAAATGGTTGCTGACTACTGAAGCTCTTGGTGTTAAAAAATGCAATTCACATTAATATGATACGAGTATTTTCACATAATTAAACTAAACGTGCTTGTCTATTTTCTTAGTTTATCCTCTTTTTAGCTCATAATTTAGTACATCTCGATGCAAATAATTCGTTCACTTCCATAATCATACTCTTTTAGCATTCTCGATTTAAATACGACCGATTATTAAAATTTTGGTCAATTATAATTACAGAATAATTTTTTTCCGGAATTTCAAATTGAACAATCAAAACATGTACGATTGATGGTCAAGAAGAAGTTTAGTATGGTCATCAACTTTTCGATTGAAAGTATTATTTGATTGATAGAGATTGCAGATGCTCTCTGAGACGCAATTGCCCGCAGTACTAGCTTCCCATCTCCAACCCGGAATAGTTACTTATCGTGCCCTTATCTTGTACCAACTCACTGTTCACAAATTTCAAACGATATTATTTATCGAAAAATCTATCATTGCCCCTAATCAAAAGAAAATGATTCGGCACACAAAAATCAAACAGAAGTTACGCAATCTTATCAGCTCATCATCACGCAAAAAATCTGTCAAAACTATTATACCATACGCAAAAAAGTGTGCACTACATATAAAAAAAGAAAATAGAAATAATTCCTGAAGAATCTTAGTGCTCCACTCCTTCTACAAGTTGAATGACAGATATCTGTTCAGAAAAATGCTTGGTTGTTTTCTCTTGTGGAAGTTTTCAAAACCAAGAATGATTTTCACGCAATGGAACGCTGTGCATTTTCGATCGGATGTGAGTGTACTTTTTTCTACATTTCTACGATACTTTGTCACACGATGCAGCTGTGAACGGTATCTTACTCTGCTGTTAAGGGGAAAAAGCGAGCGCGTTTATCTGAGGACTTTACTGGAGCGGTGAACGCAAGGGGGAAGCATGATACCTCATACTTTACGTACTTTAAGATACTTCATCGTACTTGACGGTACTTTAAAATGCTTTACCGCACTTTAATATACTTTGAAATACGTTTATACAGTTCGATTGACTGCGATCCACTTGCTGTTACTTCTGTATCCTGTTCAGTAAATATTTTTATTGATATCCAAATGTTACTAACCCAATAGAAGCTCTATAATCAGCAGCGATAATACAGAGTGCTCTAATCAAGTTACTAATGGGACATTCGAGTAGTAGGAAAATCAGTATCCGAATTTTAAACGATATATTTTCTATTAGTGATAACTATCCATAGAAAAGAATTTCTTATCCAATAACCATGTATTTCTGTCAGAGAAAAATTAGGATACGACGGCGCACCTTACGATACCCGCTATGAACTAACGGATAACTTAATAACTTGATATTTCAGTTTTTCAATAAGAAAATGGCACTATGGGAGGAAATAAAGATTTTTGAGGAATTTTGAACAAAAGTAATCGAGACCAAGGAATCACAATCTGTAATCAATTTCTCAAAATTCTTCTACTCTCTAAAAAAAATCCGTATCCTATAAAACCCGGAGAGGGTTTCCGAGTTTGTTACTATCTGAAACCCTTCAAGGGTTTCCGAGACAAGGGTTCCGAGACTTCGAAAACCAAAAAAGGAAATGAAAATTTCGTTCGCATATCAACCTCAGAAACGGATTAAAGGTTTTCGACGTTGCATTGTTCCCGATCTCAAATGAGAACCCCCGGATCGCTATAAACCAGGTCGATCGTTCTGCACGTCGGATCCTGCCAGGGC
>OENT01003268.1:0-13661 GCA_900239685.1 Rotaria macrura | reverse complement strand
AGAACGCGTTTTTTTTATTTGAAAGAACGCGTTTTTCATTATGAAAACGCGTCTGAAAAGATCGAAAAAAGCGTCTTCACAACGCAGTCTTTTGTGGTGACAACACGTTCTAATCCGTTCTGTTTTTGAACTTTTTTTTCATGGGCAGCTTCCAGCATAAAATCTAGGCGAGAAAAGCGGATGTTACTGTGCATTAGGTGAGACATAGATGCAATGTTCAAGTAAAGGTGAATGTTGAATTGGCATGGGTATCTGAATACAGTGATATATAGTGTCAGGTTCTAAATGATGTTATGTTTCATTGTTCGATGTTATAAATTTATGTATTTCGGATTTAGAAGCAGGAGCTGACACCTGTTCTCCTGAATCGAGATAGCTTACAATTGAGAAGTTATCTGTGGGAGCCAGGTGAATGTTACTAATCGACATGAGAAAAGGGATTCAGGAGGAACATGTCTATTGTGGAAGGAGACCCATAAATTCTTCGATTTAGAATCCGTCTCATTATTTTCTTCGAAACTAGATTTGAGTTTTACACAAATACAGGAAGGGATATTTGCTAGAAGACGAGCTATTTTCCAACAATAATCAATATTAAATATATGGTCTTTTTCAATGTCATTTTGATAATTCATTATAGTTAGACGTTTATCAATAATTGAACGGATTTATATGTGTGTCTTACACTTTTCTTATATGAATCGCATCATTTAAAGGTTTATTTTATTGTCTCTCAAGGAACGTGGAAAAATTGACATCCATTATGTTGGAAAGCGAGAATTTTAATAAGCCATCCTTTCGTCTTGATCACATCGTTCATTATTCTTAGAGATCATGATATCATCCTTCATAATTATTCTATGATCGTTTAATTATACAAAATCAGAAACTGTGTTATTTAGAACATTGAAAAATTCACTCTAATTTGTCAAGTTTCAGACCTAGTTCTGAAATGTTTCAGAACACTTCCATGCTTACTATTATTGTCTTTTAGTAAAATAGGTGGTAGCTGATTTCTTAATTTTTTTGCCAACTTAAAACTAAAAAGTCAACCTAGTTAATTAACTTCGCAAGCTGATTTTCGCTGCTTTTATTTTGATGCCAAAATATCTGCTTCAGTCTGTGATGCATTTTCAAAGCGCTTGACAAGATCTATATCGAGAGGATCATACTCTAGTATATTGGTTAAACCTTTCAATAGTTCCTTTACTAATTACTGACTTATGATTCATCAAATATCATAGTGCTAGGTGAATTGTCGCCAGACAATTCATCGCATGGACAATTCGTTGTATGGGCAATCAATTGTCAGACATTTCGTAGCGAATGTAGTGTGAATTATTATCACGGTGTCATGTTTTTTATTGTTAATTGACTTAACTATAGCTGTGTTTCAATGAATGAATAAACTTGTAAATTTTGTTAACTCCGTTATCTTTATCAAGTGATAAATCAATGATCTAATAGTATTCTCGAATAAATAGGGAAAAATTAATTTGAATGTTGAATATAAAAGAATCCTAGAAAGTAAAACAGGTCACTTATTTCAAAAATAATACATTCATTTGTTACTGTTTAAAGAGGGATGAGTACAATCAAGAAATTCTCCAGTGACAAAGGAAAATCGATGCTTGTTTATGAAAGTTATATTTATACTTAAAAAACAAATCTGATGTGAAAATGATTTTTCGACGCCCGAATTGGGATCGCAAAGGTAAATTTAAATTTGAAGAAATGATTTGAACTGTTTTAGGTTTTTGATTAGGTCTTTGCCACACAAATTCGTCGATGGATACTATTCTTTCAAGACCAACTGATCATTGTAATGTACCGAATCAAGGCAAACTTGCAGTTTGGGAGCTCAAGAAGAAAATAAAATCCTCGAGCCGTGGACAGCGAAGAAAAGACGAATACTATTCTACATTCTTTCATGAGAAATTTTCCTTTAGATTCAGTGGGTCAACTGCCTCAACATGAAACACTTTTGAGAACAATCTGTCGGCAACGTCAAGCGGTATGTCCATAAATGCGAGCGACCGACTTCCTGATCATCGGAAGCAAACAAATCTTGATAAAAGTTTCATCCTTCGCGAAGACGTTATAAAATGATCATTTTTACTACGAGCTCGAATCTTTCAATTTTGAAAATGTTTACACATTGGTTTGCGGAAGGAGCATTTGAAGCAAGAAAGAATTTCTCTATTTTGGTTTACTCAAATTCATTGTAGATGTGCCCAAAAGATTTTTACCAACTGTTCACGTTGCACGGAATGTTCAAATCACTAATCATTCGATTGTTCTATGTTCTAGTCGTTGGAAAGAGTACTTCTGATTATGATGAGTTCTTCGAACTTATCAGAGAAGAAGATAATTTCAATCCATATTTCATATTGACTGATTTTTAGGCTGGCACAATAAAATCAGTCAAGTCATTTTTTCCAAATCTACTTTACAAGGGTAATATCGCATTTGGTTCATAATAAACATAACTTTATGCAACTAATTTTTTTAGGCTGTTTATTCCATTTTGGGCAGTGGATCTGGCGTCATATTCAAGGGCTTGGATTAAAAAAAAACATCAAGAGCATTAGTATTTTCACTGGAATGTAAGAAAACTTCTCTCCTTATCTAGCGTTTGTTTCTGTTGTAGATGTAATCAAAGCATTCGAGTTTATAGCTAATGCTTTCAACGAAGATGACGATTTACTTGGCTACTTCGAAAGAAGATGGATAGATGAACCGAAGAAGAGAGGTAAGTCAACCAATCAAAAATATTTTGATAGTTAACATAATGAATCTCAAGTGCTGACCGAATAAAAACACAATTTCAAATCGATCTGTGGAATGTTTATGATCGGGTACGTGCAAATCTTCCTTGTTCTAATAATTCAATTGAAGGATGGCACAATGCATTCGCGAAACGTGTTTCCATCGTCCATCCAACGATCACAAAATTAACTGAAAAGATTCGCAAGGGACAATCGAAATTCGAAGTTGAAGAAATGAACTTATTGAAAACTCGACGACAGAATAAAACTACTGGTTGATGATTATCATAACGTCAATCTCGTCGACTAGTCAAACGGAATAGCTGCAAATGTATCTTTGTAAATAAAACTAACTTCTTTTTGTTTCTTTTGTTTTGTCTGTCTGTATTTTTTCTTTTTCTCTTTCTGTACTTTTTTATTCCTCAATAAAATTAATCTTCCTCTCACAAGGATTATTCTATTAATAAATTTATCTCTCTACCTCTACATTAATTGAATTGCATTCAGTGACCCAGGTCGAACAGATCGATCTGTAAACGGTCGTATACGGTGAGAATACGGCCTGTTACGGCGTCGTATCATCCCGTTCTAACAAGGTCAGCAATACGGCGGTATGTTCTATAGAATACGATAGTATTACGTTGTCTTTACGAGGGCTTTACGACGTATATACGGTGTCCGTGTACGTCCGCAATAGTGACCTTGCTAAAACGCCATAATATGGCTTAAAACGGTCGTTTAACCGTGGAATACGATGTAAAAACGACCTTTTACGATACTGTTACGGTGGTCCGTTTGATCGACCTCGGTATGTATGCGACGAATTGTCAACGCGACGAATAGTCTGCAACGAATTGTCCACGACGTGTTGTCAGGCCACCGAAATTTGATAATTCACTAAGACGCTGAATCAACTTATTGCAATTTTCAGATTTAGAAATAACTGGTTCAATCAATGAATAGGTTATAATCCATGAGTTAAGAATCATGTTATTTATTTCCTGTAGCTAAAATTGTATTGTTAAATTATCTCGTAATTCTTGAAAACAACGTCGGCCATGAGGAGAATAAAGATCAGCGTCTCTCATTATTTGAATAACATTCGAACAGTCGACCGCTGCTTTTACTAGTTTTAAATGTTGATGAGTTCAATTTTGAAAGCAATCCTGTAAAATTAGATATGCTTGAGTTATATCTCATAATGAGCAGTTTTCATTGTCACTCAAACGCTTTAAATAACCGATGATTTCTTCGTTCCTATCTGTTGGTAATAAATCAAATTTTTCAACACATTTCATAATCTCATTGAGATGCGTATATTATTGATAAATTTGTAGCCATACGCACAGTCGTTCAATTTTTCTTTCTTTTTCATTGACGATTGAAACTTTAGCAGGCTGATCGATTTTAATATTCGTTTGATTGTCAATTCGTTCATTGAAATGATCTGTACAGCTTTTTGACTTCCTCGCGAATATTTATATTTCTATCGCAGAAAATTGTTCGTAATTCTTCCATAGCTCGTAAGTTTAATTCACCGTTTAAAATCTTATTGATAAAATCAAAAACTTGATCACACAATAAATTAATATCGTGTTCTGAAATGATTTGAGTATTTCATTTATCATATTTATCATAGTGCATATTGGATACGCCATGAAATAGATGACAAGTTGATAAACCGATGGACTTAATTCGATGCCAAATGCTTCTAGCTGTCGAACTATTTCTATTATCAACAGCGATTATTTATTGGCCATGATGTTGACTCTGAAATTGACTGCAGAGAACATTTTTATGACAAGAAACATCTCCTTTTTCATTTAATAGTTTGCACCGATTCTTCGCTCCATGAACTCGATATTCAACAGTTACCTGACACGGATGATTTTCACTTGTCAATGGCCATTGAACTTGTTGACGATCAGCTATCGCGATATAGCGTGTTCATATACGAAGCATTTCTTTGTACTGTAAATGTATTGTTCGGTTGAGAGCGTTTTAATTCTGTTAGAAATTTCAAAGTATTATCTTGAATATTCAATGCGCCTGAATGCAGAATTTCAAATGAAAATGAACAATTCAATAAATGACAAAGCCGTCGAAGATCGTTGAACGGTTCTAAAATGTTCAATACACGATCAATAATCATTCTCATTTCAATCAAAGTCATTCTAGAATCATGACGAATATTTAATAAGTCGATCGATAATTGATTCGAACGATTAACATTATAAGTTTTTAACCAGTCGATAACAAATTGAAAAACATCAATAAATCGATCAAACCAATCGAACCATACATGGATTTGTCGAATGAATCGAGTGAAAAAGTTTTTGTTCGATTCATTATTTCTAATGTCGATATCTTCGGGTTTGGCTAAACCAACAATATCATTAATATGTGCCTCTGTCAATGGAAATGTATATTGTTGACGATCAGCAGATCGGAGAATTTTCTCTATGTCGATCAATGGGAGGAAACAATAAATAATTGAATCATCATGCAAATCACGATAAACGGAACATTTACCTAGAAATACAAATGAATTCTTTTCTGTTTATTCAATCATCAGAGAGTATGAATAACAACACTCATGGATTACTGCGACATAATGAAGAGCGAAACAATTTGAAAACACAAAGAAACCGATGCTACTCATAAGCACAATTTAACAGATCATGTATTCGAGATAGAAATATTAAAATAAGGTTGATGCGATTAAAAATGTCTTCTTAAACTTGGTCATTTAAATTGAATTCTCAATCGGCTACAGCGTATTATCGACAAAACTTGAAAAAGAATTCTCTGCTAGAAAATCTTTCCAACGATTGATCTAGTAGTCTTTCACACACACAAGCTGTAAGTTTTAGCACCAACGAGTGGTTTTCTTTCAAGATAATATATATTCGAAAACTAGTATCGTTTCTCATTAAAGCTTGGAAAATAGAGTTCATTTTTTTAACTGTAGTGCGTATCGTAGAAAAATTGATAGTAACGTTTGCGCGGTAAATAAACTAAAAAATGAAGTTTGCATGTACTACCATTCATCTTACGATACTCAATGCAATTTTAAAATACCAACAGTTTCGAACGAAATGTGGTCTCCGTTAACAAACCCCTAGAAGTTCCGTTATTTTATCAAACAACAGTGTTAACGTTGTAATCGTCGGTTTTTCTAAGGTTATCCTATGATAGACTGATATCAATTGGAAATTTAGTTCATAATGACCTAAAGACGAAAGGAAACGTCTCACAGCTTTCAGCACTTCAAGATTCCCTCGTCAGTACACGTAGTTTCCTACGCTGACTATTTGACTGCAAATATTTAGGCACAATCCATAGTTTACTAGGAAACAAGAACCTATATACAGAAAGCTATCATTAGTCGGGCTTAATAAAATAGCAGAATCGAAACTGATAACTAATCAGTATCAAAAAAATATTGCCGAAGAAGATTTCAATAAATACAATAAACTTACTGTTAAGATAAAGAATTTCATGAAGAGTTTCTAGACCATTGGTAATATAAGTATCAATTTGTTGAACATCCACTCTTTGAGATGTATTGTCTCGCATAGATATGATCAAATTTATAACGCTGTCAATGCTTGACAACAATAAAATTGATTTAGAATATTTCATAAGTACTAATTCAAATAATGCATTGACTAATATAATTGTAAAACTATCCTCTGGATTATAAGTATCACGTTGTACTTTTTTCATCCAATCATTCATTTTTAATAGAATATCTAAATGATTATTATTAAGCATCTTCGACAGACTTAAATGAACGATTCTTAACCACATAAAGATTGCCCACGGATTATTTTGGTGATTCTCACATAAAGATGTATACGTTTCTCGATCTAATTCCATCCACATTTTAACATTGACAACGAGAAAATGTTTCAACCATTCATCATCAATGATTTGCTCTGCTGCATATTGTTGACATAATTTCTCATCGAAAGTTTTCAAATTTTCAAATAGAGCTCTGAGTTGTTGGCACTTTGTTTTCTGATGCTTTTCAGTGCTACAGAGAATTTTATGAACCAGCAATAAACAGGAAGGTCTGTCTAAACGATTCGTCGTAGACATATTGAGACCGAATTGCAAAAGATCGTTGCAATCAGTTCGAGAGAGTGGAGACGAATATGGAGAATACTTCATCTGTTTAATAACATTAGCATCAAATATTTTCTCGAATAATTCATTAAAATGTAAGCGTAGCTCAGGTTTACTTTCTGTTAGATAGGTATTGGCTAATTTTGAATATCCATAGAATGTATCAATTGAGACTGATGAAATGGTTTCGGTTAATACTCCCATAATTGATTTGTGAGTAATGGCATTGATTGCATCGATTCTATGCAAATGTAAAAACATATCCCAGAGATCGCCCGGCTTGACGTTGGACGAATATTGAGAAAAGTATTGATCAAAGAACTGATCTTCCGACTTGAGTCGATTGAAGAATTCGGCAATATCTTTCATTTTATAGCTTTGATTTTTTATACCATGATTGAATATCGATTGAAACTGTGAAAAGAAAAGGTCTGAACTAAGATGCAATTGGTCATTCAATCGAAGGAATGTTATAAATGGTGATTATTTTGCTGTTTTTGACGGATGCAAACGTTGAATAAGATAAATCAATACTGATGTGTCGAGTGGACATTGTAGGAATGCTTTTTCATACTGGAAATAAACTTGAATCAATTGTTCTAGCGATAATTTTATATCTTTCACTTGGGACAATTTATCGATCCATTGAAAATAAGATTGGCCATGATCAGGGCTCATTCGTATAGCTTGCATGGATAGTTTACTGAGAACGAAAAACTTGTTTAATGTATCCAAATCAGTAATAATATCAATTGATGAAAGAAATAGAGGAATGTTCATTCTCAACAGCAGTTCTTCATCGTTGATAAGAAGATTCGGTTGCTCACCTTGCTTCGTTTCGAATACAGAGACTAATAAATGAAATAGTTCTTGTTTGAAACGTCTCAATGGTTCGTAATCTTTATTGATCTTCTTAATGTATTCTTGAATTCGATGATAAATATATAGATAGGCATCTAATCGTTTTGATGCTCGATCTCGATGATTTTCTGATGTTAAATCAGCGATGGTGCATTGTGTAATGTAATCAACATCATCGAGAAGTATTTTGCGCTGTTCCTCATTCCATTCGTCAAAGCACGTAAAGTTTTTTTAGAATTGAGTCGAGAAAATTCAATTCAACATCACCGGCATTGAATGAACTTGCACAAAGAGCTGCTGACTCATATATGGTTACCTCACGGTTCAAAAAAGTCGAAAAAACAGTAGACATACTGGAAAATCTAGAAAGATATGCAATGAAGATGAGTGTTTGTTGCGTTCTTTAAGCTTCTCCTAAGAAACACTGAAGACTATAATCATCTGTTCTGAATGTGGAACATGACGATACATTATTGTCACTTTGCAAAAGATAATTTAAAAAAAGAACAGATGTATCTATTGATATAAAAATATGATGCAGAAAAACTGAAACAAGATGATGCGAACGCTTGATTCAAATGATAGAAGAAGTATAGGTAGCAGGTCAACAAAAGAAGACAAAAGAGAGATAAAAAATGAGAGTTTACACATGATAGGGATATCTAAGAGCATTTTTACAAGAAGATTCAACGTGAACAGATGAATACAAAATGAACGAAATTCCCAAAGCAAGGTACAATAATCAAAGGATGAACTCTTGGAAAACAATGTGGAAACACATTCAAAACAGAGTCATTTTATGTACTTTGAATTTTGATGTCAAGACAAGATATTATGTCAAGGTCGCAATTCAATGAATTGCAGGAATTCAAATTGTATTTAATGACCATTACTCTTGAAATTGCTCTTAATAGATTCGACTAAATCGATCAGCTTCAAAACATTGACTAGTCAGAATATGTAGAATTTTCATTCTCTTTCCAGATTTTTATGTTTTGGATATTGTCTCTCTCTCATAAAATGGTCTGTCCATTATCTAAAACCAAATAGTAAACTGTGAAAAACGACCATCATTTAGGTGATCGTCTGCGGTGTGCCGTAACCCATGTTAAAGACTAGGCAAAACATCAGTCCATGCATGATTTTAATCGATTTCATATACAAACAATCGATGAAAATCGAGCAATTATGGTTATTTTAGATTAAATTGAAGATATTTATTCACAATTGATTAGGAATCGAAGATTTGTCACCGATTATAATCAATTTCGTCTACTAGAATCGACTAAAGCGAGTTTAATCATTGTCTTCGATTTTTTAATTAACCAATTAAAATCGACTCTGAGTAAGAATCAATTTTAATCAGTATAGTTGATGATTTTTTCTCTCAATTAAAACCAAGGCGCATCGATTATAATCACTAACATGAGATTTCTCCGAAATCAAATCATACTACTCAGTTCAAAATTGGAATTCACTAAATTTTTGAGTTCATTGTAAGTTGGTTTAGGTGTGGCGAACATCAGGAAACTTCTTTTTCAGTCTTATGAATGATTCCTTATGTTTTTTTCAATTTATGGAACTAGAGTATGATGAAACATCGTTTTCAAGTAAAAGATACGATTGGTTTTTATTTTTTTGCATATATTCCTGAGAGGAGTATGAAAACATTAGTCTCTCATCCAAAAAGCTATTGGCTTCTTCTTTTCATTTTTCTTTCTCGGAGAGAAATATGGCTGGAGCTGGTTTTGCATGAAAGAAAATAGTTTTGCGTATCACCATATGAAATATTGTATTACAATACGCTTTTCAGTCTATCGATTAATTTTTTAGGCAATATTTTCTTAGAACTGAGGACAATACCACTATCGTTCATTCAGAATTAACTACACTGGTGGTAATTGATTCGTTGATGATGTGTACCTTATATTCGTCTGAAACTATTAAATTGAGTCTGAATCAATCGTTAGCTGCCTTGCGCTTGATTGGAAAGAGTGAAAAGTAAACTGTAATTGGTTTTAGCGGTGGTATTGCAATGGAATCGTTACATGGATTATAGCCGATCTTTAATCAATTAGGAATTGATTAGGATCAGCCTTAATCAGTTTTAATCGATTAGTAAAGTAGAATTGCTGTTCCTTCGATTATAATTAATTGTGGGAAATTATAATCGATTTTCAATCAATTGCAAGCTTTCATAGTTTGGATGATGTATCGAAATATCATCATGAAACACTCATAATGACATATCACAAATGTTTCTTAATAATATTATCTATCACTACCAACTAGAACTCATGTGAATGATTTTATAAAGCACATCGTTAAAATCGAAGTTATTTTAATTCTTTTTTTCTTCCGAATTTGTTCTCGTTAATTGTAGTTGTAATTTATGTGCTATAGAACTGTTTGATGCATAGTTCGACCGCCCTTTTTATTTACATACAGTCCGATGATTTATTTGATGCACAACTATCAGAAAAACTCCCTCCTCATCTTTGACGAAGATAAACATGAAATCCATTCGTTCAAAGAAAACAAATAATCTCGAACATGCATTCGTCATTTTTCTTCAAAGGTAAGCACTCTAACATGGCATGGTAAGAATAGCTTCTATGTAGATATGATATTCCTGGAGAAGTTTATTAGTACCAATCCTGAGATTACTACTTCTCAATGGTAATTACAGCTTGAACACGATTAAAACTAACAGCATATATCAGTCTTCATCTACTTATTCTCAGCACAGTTCGAAACTGATCAATCCATGTTAAAACAAAGAGCTAGTTTTCATTAGGGTAACCTGTTTTTGTTTTTAGATAAAGGGTTTTTCTCTTACACCTTGAACAAATGGCAAAACAACATGCATTCATCTGTGAAGCGTTCTATCCACCTCAGAAGATACTTCATAAAATTTGAAAATATATGGAGAGTACAGCTCATCAGAGAGAACACAACGCTGTCCAATCTAGAGTGAAATACAACACTGAATCGAGTTAGATAAATTGAACTGCCAACGACAAGAAACAACACTAGTGAGCAAATCAATGACAAGATTGGAACGCTATTCTTACTTCTTAATATTTGAAGGAAAGTACTTACACGACTACCTGTTTCTATTCAGAGGAAAAACGACAATCAAGTTTCCTCATTCATTCTGCGTTTTAGACGACCTAAATTATTCAATCAGTTGATTGCGGCAAATAAAATGACCACTTTAAGCGTCACAGGGTACTATATCGGCTCAACACTTGAAAACCATAACCGTTAAATCTCACTACGCAGTTTAATTATGCTTGATTCGTTTTTTTTCTTCAAATATATCTATTCAATCAACACTGTAAGGGATATGTGAATGAAAATGACATACAGAGAAATATTGAACTTAGTTAGTATTTCTTATTCTCTTTGTAGATAGTAAAATTTTAACATATGCCACTTAAGAATCATCATAGCATGCAATTGTAGAATATCAGTTGTTATGATCTTATTGTCTCAAAGAGATAATAATAGGAGAATAGAGTTTATAGATGAAACAGTGCGTTATAATTCGAAGTTTTTCTGAAAAACTTAGTGGAAAAGTAGAGAAGAATGTTCTAACGTGGTTTAATATCAGGTCGAATTTAATACGGAATTCGAAGTGTGTGAAATATAATAAACACAATTCTCAGAACATCGTTTGACGCGTTCTATCACATTCAAAATGCTGTGAACGCTTCGAGGCACATTAATTTTATATCAGTTTCTCAATAGTATATAGAGAACGGTCCCTCCTCGGTTGACCCTACCAATCAATGAATTGGAAGGAAACGACTTTTTTTGCATTAACTCCATTTGGCTTTGCACTACTCGATTTAGAAAATCACTGTATCGGAAACCTGAATCATCAGCATATTTCCAGTGATCGGAACAGGAAAGAAACGAATCTAATCCCACCGAAAGCCTCATAGAACAGATCGAAAAACAGTCGAAATTGATCTTATCTTTTTGGAAGTAATCCGGAATCAAATAGCCATAAACGGTTTCTTAGTAGAGAGAAAAATGTTTTCAATCAATACGTTAGCTGGTAATTAGAGCTTCGAACACGAATGGCATCTGAAAAATAGAACTAAACCGTCTTTTCTTCATTAAAAAACTAGCCAATTAAATTTTAATTCTTATTAAGCATGCAAAGTCCTACGGGTTTGAGGGCTGAAAAAGTTATCAATTATGGAATCAAGTCAAATCTGTTTGTAACTGAGTCATAAAAATCCCAAAGCGATTAGGTTTGTTGCAAGATAGATACGAATTTCATTCGAAACTTCGATATTGAGCCTGAGCAGTCGCAACAACTCCAAGTCTGTATACTATTTCTATTTAAACTTATTGAAAATGATTCGCAGAATTTGTTACTCTAGATACCATATAATTCTTAAAATTGACATAAATTCTACTTACAATTGAAAATAACACCATTTTTGATGGTCGGGTGAAAATTAAAAATCTTATCCAAATATGTAGCTATGCCATAAATACGTTGAAATTTACATTGATTCAAACAAACTGAGCTTTGAGTCGACTTAACTTAAACATCATACTTCAATTTAAGTACCGTCTCAGTCGTTGAACAATATGAAGTTGAACGAACAATTGAGTTTCTAAAAAATTCTTAACTGTAAAAAGATACTGAGTCATAAACTCGAAAGCATCCATCATTTCATAATGAAGAAATAATATTCAACTCTTATCTTTTATTCATTGTAAAGAAGTTTAAATTAAAAAAACTGAAGAATAAATACTTAACGGGAAAAAGAAATACTTCAGTTGTGACTCAGTCGAACTTTGTTTTATCGTTACATCGTCTACGAACATCGTAAAAATTTAAAAAAACAAGTCAACATTAATCCATTCTATTGCTCTGTACTATCTGTCGGCGAAAATGTGCGCTTCATTAATTACTAGGAGTGTTACTTTATCTTTATTTTATTTTATAAATGTAAAGATTAAATTTCTACTTAGTCTTTATTATAAAGATCAATAAATATAAAGTGACACCCCTATTACATACCGCTTGTAACATCTTCTTCATTTTATGTTGAATCTTTCTTCGTCGTTGTTCTATCTTGTGATATGTAAAGAAAAAGAGTTAAGGTAGACGACATCTAAACTGACAAGAACCCTAAGATTTATTTGTCTCCAAGTGAAAAATAGCAAGAGACAGCAAAGTCTCTTATCGTTGTCTCAAGTAGAGATAAGAAGTAATTTTTCTTAGTGATTAAGCTTTTCTTTCGTTTCACACAGATAAAATTATTCAGTGTTATAAAACGTTCGAATACTTCTTATGCGATACATTTACTTGTGATTCCATCAGTAGACTTCCGGTAGATTGGCGGCTATTCTTTTTCATTATTTCATGTATCAATAAAAGCAAATAGAACACTGGGAAAATTTACAGAATAGTGATCTTCATATTGACATTAGGATAGCTGCGCGTTATTGTCGAGTAATTGCGCATATTTTTTTCCATACATCTTTCTGTCGTCATAGTTCTGCATTTTATTGACAACAGTTATAAATTTTTCTGGATGAAGTTTACTGTCTGCTGTTTCGTTCTAATCATAAAAACGGGAGAACCAAGAACACAGAAGACTCCATTGATGTTGATTATCCGTAATCTTAAAATTGTATGAATTATACTCTGACATATCTGATAGATTAATCAAGTCATTTTTCGTAAGAATTTCCCTTTTGTGTTCATCTGTCTATTTTAAAAGCTCCCATGTGAAAAAATATTGGGTATAAACCATGGTATAAACGCGTTTGAAAACGCGTTTCAGATGCGTTCGAAACGCGGCAGAAGACGCGTCTAGACGCGTCCAAAATGAAACATCTGACGCGTCTGGGCGCACCGTATGCCTGGAT
>OENT01003267.1:0-13674 GCA_900239685.1 Rotaria macrura | reverse complement strand
TTGGACGCGTTTGCACCCCCGAAAATGTTGCATTCTAGATGCGTCCTGATGCATGAAGTGCTATCATTCACAAACGCTTGGAGACGCGTTACGACTCGAAAAAAAGTTACATGGGCAGTTTTACGCTTCTCGTACACTTTTTACACCTTGGTCTACACAAAACAATGTGTACTGATACATGGTGTCCTGAAAAATGAAGTGTACCCGTGCATCCTATTTCAGATTCCTATTAAGAACATTGGTTCACTCAATGTATTTTTTCATCTTTCTTTAATATACTATTTCCATTGTATTGGACATACAAGACTAGTGATAATAAACACAAGTAGACAGGTATAATGAACAACGACTAATTCTAAATATGATAGACTTTTCCATTGGTGTTTTCTTTTGACTATTCCTATTTTTCTTATTTATGTTTACATAGATTTCTCTAGCGAATATATATCTTAATTTAATGTGTTATTTTTATTCGTCGTTATATCATCTTTTTTTCTTTTGTTCTGTTTCTTTATTTCATTATCGTAATGTGAAATTCGGAACACTTGAACTTCATATTGGTCCGTGGTCTGGTGAATCTAATAGAAAATACACTATGACACACACACGACTTTGATTGGATATGTTTTTGATAGAATATTCTCTAGTTTTCTCGGATTATTAAACTAAAGTTCGTTTTGGATGTACACTCTAAAAAAAATAGGTTCTTTCCGGAACTTAAAAAAGTTCTTCCCATGGGCACACCGGAAAAACGTTTTTGGGTTCCGTATAGAACTTGAAAAGGTTTGGATTGTAGGCTGCAAAACCTTTCAGGTTTTGTAAATCTTGAAAAGGTTTTGTAGCTTTCACACCGAACCTTTTAAAGTTCTATACGGAACCCAAAACAGTTCTTCCGGTGTGCCCATGGGAAGAACTTTTTTAAGTTCCGGAAAGAACCTTTTTTTTTAGACTGTAGCTCGGTATTTTTTGAGAAAATTTCAAGAAACCTTTGTAGAGGGCACCACAGATCTCTCTCATTTCGAAATTTTCTCAGAAACAATAGGCTTTCACCCATAGCAAATTTCGCACTAATAAACAGGCAAACTCAATGGACATTCTATCAAAGCTCCATTCAATCAAACTGGTGTGTATGTCAAAGTGCATTTTCTGTTAGTTTCACCAGACCATGGATCATATATTTTGTTTATCTTAATAATACCGCATTTCAATATTCTTCACAAGGTTACTGTATATTAGACTATTTTGAAATGCATCAAAAATATAAAATTTTCCATGAATAACTAGAATAAAATTTTCTTATGCATGACAAAAGTACAATTTTTATGAACTCAGTATACTTTTTAAAGCTAATTAGCAAGAAAAAACTTTCATTAGCTCCGAATTTCGTTTCTAATTTAGATATAGATAGTTTTTCTGATCACCTCATTCGTCGTTTGATGTATGAACCATGAAATCAAATTGTATTTTTTCACGAGATTTGAAGATAATTTTTATTATTACAAGTCACGCAATTATAAATATCTGTTTTTAACCACATCATTAGATTTGACATTCTAAAACTGCGCTTTAGACTATATGAAATCAGTAAAATTTAAAACTACTAAGAACAACAGTAAAATTCAATTAACGATTTATTGTTAATTGGAATGTATTCAATTGCATGAAATATACATTCGACGCCTTATATTGATTATTTTGTATTACATTTTTTTATGAATACCAACAAGATTATCGGAAATAAAACATCTAAAGAAGAGAACCGGTTTTAGCATATTCATTTCTCTTTAAATGCATTTCACTTTAAAAATAAATTAGATATTCCAAAAGGTAAAAAATGAAATGACAAAAATTCACTGTATATGCAAGGTCAAACGCATTAAGAGAAAATTGGATATGTGATAGTCGTTCTTCTTTAGTTATTGTGTTTCTGATAACAGTGTGAGTACTCATAGAAAGCTTGTAACATAAAAATAAATAATAATCGATGTTAACGAATTTCTAACGCGTTTTAACAGTTCAAAAAAGCTAGAATCTACGCGCTCACGTGTGTTAACATTCAAAACATGTTTAAAAACACGTGAAAAGTGCCCGATTTTTTGCGTTTTTACACGTTCATAACAACAACGCGTTTCAACGCTTGTGATTCCACTCGTTTTCACGATGTTAAAATTGAAATTCCTTCAACTGTTAAAACGAGAAAATTCGGACATTTCTCCACAGTTAAAACGCGTCGAAAAGAAAAAGCAAAGTAACCGTTTTATAGCGTGAATTTCTTATTTTTGTCTGCTTGGGTAAGCGAGATTGAATTCAGAAGCTTTTTAATACAAAAAATGTTGTCCCGTTGTATTCATTCACCGGAAAATATATCTCAATGTTTTCTATTAAATTATTTTAGTCTGAATAACGTCGAATGCTCAACGATTTTGAAATTGTTTTCTTTCATGAAAGAAACAATAAATGTAGCTTTTAATATAATATAGTAGGCACATAAGTTGTAAAACATCAGTAGTCAACAATTGAAAAGTGATGAAATTGAACTAAAAATTTGATAAATATTTTTTCAAAAGATTAATCGCCATAATTACACAATTTTTAAATTGTTTCATTCTATTTATCGAATTCAATTGTTTTTAGTTGCGTAAATGCGTTTATATTTAAAAAAAAAATAATATTTATGCCATGCATTTTACTGGGATATGCATCTACAAATAAGTTATTAACAGACGATCCACATATTGGCTATGTTTCGTTCTGTAAATTATGTGATCAAATGGGACTCGGTGGCATTTAAACATGCTTTCTAACCATTAGTTCATTTGTTCTGATTTCACTTCTATCATTTTAGAAACATTAATATTTAAACTTTCCGTTGACATCTATAGTTAGGTAAAGACTCTCACTAGGCAATACCGATGGCTACTGAGATGAAGCTCAAGACGGATTGAAATACATTTCTGAAATTTAAAATGTCCAGTCAGCAGTATGCAGATCCAAATACAGTCTGAATTGTGGCTGGTGGGGATCCTCTAAAGCATGGTGTCTAAACTAGAACTAATATAGAGCCGCGTCAAAACGCAAGAAATATTTCATCTGAGCTGCGTCTCTACCTTTCGTGCTGCTACAATTTGACGAAAACGAGACACGACTCAGACACATTTTCATTCAAAAAAGTTTTAGATTTGTGGGGACTACTTCGAACAGATTGTAAATGACGATATATCATGTATTTATTCATGAGAAGTTTCAGTTCCGTTTCATTCGAACGTTTTTTAGCACTCATCTGTAATGTTTTTGGAAAGCAATATTGATTTCGAAGTTAACTTGCTTCAGATACACTAACTACCATAGATAAAATATACAACTAGAATTAGTAGTATATCGAGCATGTGTTGAAAATAAATGTGCTTCAACATATTCTTCGATCTCAAATTCATTTCACGATCTTTGTCTTATGAGTTTTGTCTATCAGGGAATAAATGAGGGAAAGCTAATGTTTCAATAGCTTTATTTGTTAACAATGAAATCAAGTAATTTTATTTCCGCTAGTCTCACCACACATGTTTCTTTATTAAAGACCAGAAAATCATTAAAATCACAAGGTTGAGTACATAAATCTGCACAAATATTGTATTTTTTACGAATAACTTTATCATCTTCATTGATTTTTTCATCACTGTTAACATTATTATTAAGATCACCAAATATCAATGTTTCTAATTGAGCTATTTTCTTCAATGGCGTGAACATCTATTGTTTCAACGGCTAACCCTTTTCGATCGGCTCCCAGAAGCGAAAGAGTGAAAAATCTGTTCCTAAATTTTTTATTGCTTTCCTGAGGGTTACCGAAAATATAATTTTCGGAGAAAAACGTTATTGTGTACTTCATGAGTCCTGCTGGCCATTCTGCAACAGCCGGCGGAAAAGGGTGAACAATTTTCAAAACTTCTCTTTGGTTTAAGGTCATCAAAAAGCATTACTTTGTGCTTCTTTCATGTATACATAGTGTTTAGATACAATTTTTGCATATAAAAGAAGTAAAGAAGAAAACAGAAATAATTAACCCTTTCCGGCCGACTGCCAGACCCAGGTCGAGCAATACGGTCCAAATATGGCCCTTATGGGAACCGTATTTGACAAAGCAATAAGGTCGCATATAGGAACCATAACTTCATTATTATAGGATTGTATTACTGTGTTCACTCAAACGACCCTACGCGGAGCCGTATCGTTCGACCTGTGAATATACGTAATCGAAACTCTATTATTTTATGTTTTTTCGCTCTATCAAAGGCATAGCAAAATTGAATTTATTAGAACAGAAAGTGGTTGTATACCAAAAGGTGGGATGCTGGAAAATGGCAACACCCGGCGGAAAAGGGTCAAAAATTTTTCAAAAATTGGTTTCTTTTCTTCTCTCGACGAGCAAGACTTTGTGTTTAGTTTGTATCCATGCCTCTTAAATCAACCATGGTTTGTTTCTTTATTCCTTTGTTTCAACAAAAATTCAAATATTTCTAGAATACTCCACAATTTATCGAAATGAAGGGGGAAAGCTCATCTCCGTATCTAGGATAGCAGAATGCACTAAAAATCTTCGGATCATGAATGCGGTAAGAATCCAGAGGATATGGTGGTAATTGCAGATGATTTAACAGAAATTCGAAGAATAGCGAGAATATAAGGTAAGTCCAGAGGATCCCGGAGGCCGTTTTTCTCCATACAATATGTTGGAAGGAGATGAAACGAATAAGTCAACTTGAAGTTTAGGCTTATTGTTCTAAACTATGTTGCTCAATAAACTGCTTCGCAAACATCGATTTAGCGTTAGACAAAACGAGCAATGAAACAGTACACATCTTATACCTTTATTATTTTGAGCTTAACTCCTGGTATCACATAACACGATGTTGTGAGCTTGAACACGTATGGAGACAATCCTACTGAAATCCATTGATATCAATGGAATGTCTTAACCAGTACTGAGCCAGTATTAATCTCACTGTATATATCGTGCATAATGTTTATTTTATTGAATCCATCGAATTTTATCTTATGCATCCCATACGTATCCTATGGATCCTCCGAAACTCAGCCGTAATCAGGACACAGAGAATCCCTTCCCCCTCCCCACGTTGGTGGAAATGCTGTAAAGTTAGTGAGATCTTCTACGAAACATTGAAGAAATGTAGTAGCATTTTAGAAAGTTTCAGAGAAGGCTAGACTATTTCGAACCATCCAATTCTGAATACTTGGAAACGTTCTAGAACGTGGGAATATCTTCAATTTGTCTAAAAAGATGCGGCTAACTTTGCGGTCTTTAAATAAATTGTGGAGCATTCTAGAAATATTTGAATTTTTGTTGAAACAAAGGAATAAAGAAACAAACCATGGTTGATTTCAGAGGCATGGATACTAACTAAACACAAAAATACTTGCTCGTCGAGACAAGAAAAGAATTTAATTTCTTCAAAATTTTTGACCCTTTTCGGCCAAGTGTTGCTATTTACCAACATCCCTATTTTTGACTGTCAGAATATATTAAATAATCGATCTTCCTGACGCAATATACAACAGTTCTGCGAAGGAAAATTAACCATTACTTATCTCTGACACTGAGTGTTCATACGTATAGGAAAATATTTTTTACGATTCAAATGCTCTTTCGGGGCCTTATGGATACATTCTGCTATCTTCTCAATGGGAAGTATGTGTGTCTTATGAAACATCCATATGTGTTAAAATGTGTAATAGTAATTTTCAAATCGTCAAAACATTTTATATCACCACTAGAAGTCAGCCCTTTGTGAAACATCGACTGCATGTTGCCAAATGCCAGCATCCATCTGTCAAGGATTGAATCAGTATGATCTTTAAAATACTTTTCGTGACCAGAAGTAAAATAATTTTCATCACTTGCATTTATCTTAATAGTTTTATACAAGGGATGTGTCTTTGTTACAATCAGCCATGCACCAAATCCTGTTTTCAAGTGATAAAGATGCATTATTTTCGATGTGAAGAACTGTCAGTTCTTGTCAAATCTTCTAGTGCTCTCTACTCAAGCCTTATTGCTCTATCTGATACAACATATAGACATGTCAAATCTTACATTAAAATGTGCAGGATTTGATGGAAAATTCACGTTTTTTGGCCAAACCCTACAACTTTTAAAGGAAGATTTGACTTGTCTATATGTTGTATCAGATAGAGAAATGAGGCTTGAGTAGAGAGCACCTGAAGATTTGACAAGAACTGACGGTTCTTCAAATCGAAAATAATTCGTCTTTATCAATTAAGAACAGGATTTAGCCCATGCCTAGTTACAATATCGGATGCATCTCGAACATCATGTGCATCAATTATTTGTTCTTCGGAAACGGCTTACTATCTCAATCTTCATTTCAATTCCAATCAAGCCATCACAGATTTATCAACTGAATGAGGCAATATAGTTACAGTATCTTGTACATCTGATGGTCCACAATGTAGTGATCTTTTTGGTATCCTTTCCGTGCTGATCTAGTAGATCATTTTCCATATGTCAAATTTTCAATTTTCATAAATGATAATCTTAAAGCGATTAAATGCTTTTCAAGATTATTGCATCTTTTAAATTCATAGAACTTCAGTGACTTTTGACTTATTTACCTGGTTCAATTCAGCATGTGTCTTCTCTTTATTTTTTCTTATCATAGTTTACAAATCCATTTCAGTTCTGTTGACGATCAACAGCTGAATTTCTCAAATTAGTTTTTAAAATGTGTTGAAATTATTCATGTATACATTTCTGTATTTAACTGTACATTTAGGATTTTAAAGAACTGTATATTCTTTTAAAACACGTCTACGTTTATTGGAACAACGTTTTGAGTTTTTCTCATCCATGCATTTTTATTTCGTCACGAATTCGAGGCATCTCTGAATCCTTTTAAATTGTACTAAATTGTCAGTATAGTATCTGTTCAAAACATGAGTTTTCATGCGTGCTTTTGATTCATTAGGAAGCGTTGAGTTATTATGGTCATTTCTTAAAATATGTCTGCTTGCACGCGCGTTATTTTTGACACGAAAACGAATGCAGTTATGATATTTTATTAAAACGTATGATTTTATCAGAGACTTCTTTTTCTCAAGAAAATCTTTATTATTCTCTTATTTAAATCGGGAGTATTTTTTTGCACATTCATTTTTCTGTGAACTAAATAAAATATTATGCGGCTATCTTCTCTTGCTCCACTTACTTTATCTAGTATTTTTAATAGTTGCTTCTTCATCAGCGTTACAATTTTCAGATTGTTCTATGCCGAGGACGTGCATTACGATGGACAATTACGATCGTAAACGCCTGTATACGTTAACGTAAATGACCGTATACTGTGAACTTACTACCGTATACATGCCGTATTTTAACGTTTTGGTATGCACCGTATTACGACCGTATATTGCTGTATCGTATACGGCGGCCAGGAGCGACAGTATAAATCAGCCACCCAGCCGTATTAAGACCGTAAAAACATCGTCAGCGACCACAAACGACGTTATTTCTGTGAGGCAGCGAATCTCTACCTTCCTGTCTGCCACAGATAAAATATCCAACAGCACTAAAATCCAGCTTAAATCCTAGGCATTAAAAAATCCTGAACCGAATCACAATCTCGAAATTCTGCCATTAAAAAACAAGCGAGTCCACTTCTTCGTCCTACGAAATACACCGTATACCCATATGTATACTAATGGCCGCTACAAATCATCGAAGAAATCATCCAGTTGGGTTTTCTTTCAGAATTTGTTGTTCCGTTATTGCGGACAGAGAGGACAACATAAAATCTGTTCAGCAGTGATCAAATGAGACAAAGCTGATGCCTCCATCCTCCCTTTTGGTGTCGAATGTGTGTTTCACCTATTGAATATCAGCGGTTTTGTAGGATCAAAATATTGGAGTAGGAGGTGATGCTCTGCTGATTTGTTGAGACAAAGGGCAGGTGAGAGAAAGAACATATAGGAAGATGTGCTGGATGAACTAAGTTAGTGTACTTACTTGTCTGAACAATCGCTGAAGGAGTTGGAGAATCTTAAGCATGGAGCTGTAGCAGGGGTAGCAACGAGCATCCTCCCTCGTAATTAGAAAGCTGGAAGAAGTTGGACACGATACTTCCTTTTTCCTTACACATAACGTTTCAAAGTGCGGAAAATCCTGCTTTTGGATTTTTTTCAAAAGGTTTTGTTTCTCTATGTTGGAGATAGAGGATAGTGTGAATTCAGTTTACCGACGAGCAGGTGAGATGGAGGCTGATGCTTCTATCCCCCTTGGCTGTTCAATTAGCTGTTCAATTATCGAATGCTGCATGTTTTGTAGAATTAAAGTACCATAGGAGAAGTTGGTGCTGGGCTGACGTTTTAGAAAAAGGCAAGGCGTAAGAAAGGACTTCGACATAGGTATGCTTGATCTAATAGGAAAGTCTGCTGACGGATTGAAATGAGTGCTGACACATATAGGTTATTTTGAACAAGCTGCACGGGTAAGAGTAGCACAGAGGATCTGATTATGGACTTAGAAAATTGGAAGAAGATGCGCACGACACCTTCTCTCGCCTTATACACATAACATTTCAAAATGTGCAAAATCCTGCTTTTGGATTTTTTCAGAACTTCTCGTTGGTTTATAGATGCCTTGGAGCGCAGTGTAAAATTATTTTAGGATAGGGCAGGTGAGAGAAAGACCGATGCTTCCTGCCTGATCTTGCTGTGCAGGATGTATTATCAGCATCTGATCTTTTCATTTGTTTGATTAAAAGTTTTTGAAAAGATCCGGTGCATCCTCTTTCCGATATTGTGAAAGGAGACAGATGTTGTCTTAAATGAACGTTTACGAACGAATGCGGTAAAAAGACGGCAGTTGTTTTCTAAACCGTTTACAGTCATCGTATCCGATCATTTCCGGTGATATCCGACTATCGTTTACTATTACTGTGTATTTACGGCGAACGTTTACGACGATCGTAATGCATTGCAAGACTTCATTTATGACGATAGTAAACGGTCACAAAATACCTTCGCCGTTTTTCGCGGTATGAAATATGTATACGGCCGTTTACGGCCATGAATGATTGACTTGGGTGCTTTCGAATGTGTAATTGTGTCCTTCGTTTATGACCAAAACGACAAACTATTGATAGTTTTGTTTTCACAATAGCCTAGACTATGACAAGATCATCATATTGTTCGTTTATATCGATTTAATGAGTACATTTAGTTTGGATCTCTGTCCTTTAATAGAAGTGCATGGCGCTTATAGGAGTTAAATGTAGATTTGACGAGCTGAGTATTTTTCGTACGCAGTGAACTCTCTAAAAAATAACCGTTTCCCAGAAAACCAACGCAAAAAGGTTTGCGAGGCTCGGAAACCCTTTTCTTACTCTCGGGAATTGTTTCAAGGGTTTCCGAAAGCTCGGAAACCCTTGAAACAATTCCCGAGAGTAAGAAAAGGGTTTCCGAGCCTCGCAAACCTTTTTGCGTTGGTTTTCTGGGAAACGGTTATTTTTTAGAGAGTTCACTGCGTACGAAAAATACTCAGCTCGTCAAATCTACATTTAACTCCTATAAGCGCCATGCACTTCTATTAAAGGACAGAGATCCAANTGTTTCAAGGGTTTCCGAAAGCTCGGAAACCCATTTTTTACCATCAGAAACTCTTAAAAGGTTTCCGATAGTAACAAACTCGTAAACCGAAAAAGGTTCCCGAAGCTCGGAAACGCTTGGAAGGGTATGCGAGGCTCGGAAACCATTTTCGGTTTACGAGTTTGTTACTATCGGAAACCTTTTAAGAGTTTCTGATGGTAAAAAATGGGTTTCCGAGCTTTCGGAAACCCTTGAAACAATTCCCGAGAGTAAGAAAAGGGTTTCCGAGCCTCACAAACCTTTTTGCGTTGGTTTTCTGGGAAACGGCTATTTTTTAGAGAGAAGATCATCAACATTTTGCATAAGCCTTAAAAGTCGTTTAGCTGCTCTTAATATTACGATGATCGCAGAAAGAAAGATGTTTAAAACTAAGAAACCTGCTATTGTCGCTCAAATCAAATTTTTTCTGAGTACTGAAGACCGTACATCAACAACAAGCGTTTGTGAGGCCACCAATATGTATCTTGGTCGTGAGTTGCAAGAAATAATGCATGAAAAAAGTCGATCGGTGATGGAAAATAAACACGTTTATTTACCGAACAGAGCATTATTTGCAAAAAAGTAGGAAAAGATTGTATGGATAACTTGAAAACATTAAGTACCATGTGAATGAAAAAAATCGAGAAGTAGCATCAAGGGGAAACATCTTTTTATAGTCATTTTTGTAGCAATGAACTTTTGCCGTAGATTCTGATTTTGTCCAAATTTCGTTGTATTCCTAATCACTCCTTGGTGCTCTTCTCGAATTCGAGAACGACTCAATATCATCACGGTCACTTTGGAATTCTGCAAAGCTTTTTCAGTAGCAAAAGCTCATTTTGGCTGGGTTTCCAATTTATAAAATTTCATATCTAACTAATGAGTTTCTCTGTGTTTTCCTTGTACTCGTGTGAACTCCTTCAAACCTTACATTTGTTGATATTTGCCATAAGACTTTGCAAGTTTGGATTGATTTAGAAAACCACAAAATCTAAAAACCATGATGTTTCCCCTTGAGTAACATCCAAAAGAAGATTATCTACTAGAGAGATGTAAAACTGATTTTCACGAAGAAATTGTTCCTTAATATTAGATGCATCTATGCTGAAATAGAAAGAATCAAAGCTGCATTCCCATTTTTTGCATTCGGTAGCCTAGGGAAAATCTTGCAGACTTCTTTATCGGATCCTTCAAGTATCGAATAAGGATCTTTTAAAGACTTACTTTTTGCTGAGTTAACGCATGAATCCTGTAAGAAGTATGTAGTCACTAAGTGTGCAAGATCCTAACAAGATTTTAATAATGCTTAGAAACAATAAATTCTTGTCTATGCATCACCCGATTTTCAAGGGTTTTTCAAGTATGTCACCGTATCTATTTGCAAGATCCTAAAAAGATATTCCTATGTTTCTTTTACCCTTACATCGCATTTCTTGACAGCATCCTTTCAGGATTTTCTAAGCAGAACAAAAAATATATGAACACATAGAGTTTCAATATCTAAACCTTCAGTATACATACCGATCAGCTTACCCTGCTAGATGTGACATATCAATATATTTTTCAGAAACGGACGGTATTTTAAATTTTAATTTGAAAATAAACTTATTGGAGATTGAAAATATAAATTAATAAATCAATATTTTTAAAGAAATATCTGTCAATTTTTTTTAAATAGAAATAAGACTGCCTTTTATTTCGCTTCTTCTATGAGCAATTAAAAACAAATATATTTTTAATATGTTACATATTATCAACTAATTATGCTGAAAATAACGTATCTTCTAACAATAGAAGTTATAAGGAAAAATATTCTCACAAAAAGTGTAAAGTTAACTCAATAAGAAATAATATGTTTGAAATATTGAAAAACATAACTAAAAAGAAGTTAAAAAATGGAAAACCCAATTAGAAAATACAACGTGTGAGAAAAAACTTTAAAACTACTCTTCAAATTTTGTTACCATAATTTCTTTCTAACAGTCCGTAAATTATGATATACACAAACATGATATCTACTAACAAATTCGATATATTTTCTCAAGTCATTACAATATTGAATAATTTGCTCATGATAGCATTGCAGCTTCAAAAATCTGTATTGCCATATTGTTATTACTCGTGTGAAGAACCCACGAACGATCAGTATTAGATCTCACCAGGATCCTGTATTAGTGGTTTAAAGACAAAATCGAGCAGAAACCTGACTCAATCCTAAATAGGATTGTATCTAAACTCGAAAAATCCCCGCAGCAGGGAATGTTAGGAGCTGCTCTAGGAACCTGTAAAAAACTTAGCAAGATCCTTACGACTAAGGACCTTGAAAGATCCTTCTAGGGTTTTTCCAGGAATGAACAGGATTGAGACTAGGGTTAAGACTGGTAATTGAGCAAGAAAAGATTCGAAATCTTTTGGGACTATTCAATTTAAACCACGGGAAACATACTTCAACGATCGCACAGCATATAAATCCGTAGCATTGCTGTCGTTAGCCATGTTATAGTTAATAAATGTACTTTTAGAGATCTTCTCAATGCATGATAATTTACAGAGCACAGAAAACCCATTGAAAGCACATTGAACTATTGCTATGTCGAAATTAAAAAGTATTGAAGTGGATTGTTTTTTCCAAAAACATATAAACATACACCGGAAGATTTAATCATAGAATCGAAGCATGAATTTCGTAAAATTGATGATTCCGAGTATGTTTTAAAAAAACAATGTTTGTTTTAAAACGTTTCATGAATTTATGAATAGCACTCTATAACTAAAACAGAAGTGTAACTCCCTCCACAGGAAAGCGTATGATGATGAAAATAGGAAGCAATAAAATAATTTCTTACTGTGTAACTGAATTATGATCTGCCAATATAGAACACATCTATATCTTGATTCACTTGATCGAATTCTTTATAGAGGAGAAATTGCACGATAGATCAACTAAACCCAATATGTAACTATGTAAAATTAATGTAAATAAAAAATACCAGCGATGATAACATCTGTAAAGCTGATTGCTGATCACCAAAACAAATAGTTCAACGATTTATCCAAATTTTTTGAAAATTTTGGAAGTGTCTTTACAATATTTGAAGGACTGTTCAAATTTCCATTTCGCATGAATTTAATTCACAGCGAACAATCCTATACAGATTTTTGAAAAAAAAAGAATAAAGAAAAAGTTCCCAAACTAAATCAAATGCTGTATGATATTAATCGACTATAAATTCGAAAAGGATCAGTTGAAATAGTATAACATGCGCGTTCAAATGAAGATAAAGTGAACCCTTGTAAAATGTATCGTCGATATGTACGATCTGATCCTATGAGTTGAATGTTTGAGTCAGTGATATCGTATCGAATTGAACTGTTGAATGGTAAACAAATACTTGGTGGAATACGGAATAACAAGTTGTCTAATATTTGCCATAAATAGTCTTCATCATAAACTAACTGTCCTGAAATTCCTTTCCCCATAGTAAATAGACTTATTCATTACTGATTGTCTTTGCAACGAATTCGCTGAACTTGATTCAAAATTTTCATCCCTTTATCAACAAAAAACTGAACGCAACAGAGACAATCTATGGTTCAGTGCTGATCCCAGCAGTAGAATTAACTCAGTCCAAATAAAATTGATTATGTTTCGCACTTGAAAAACTACGTACGAAGCCATTGCATCTTCTCTAACTTCTTCCATAAAGATAGCAGATATTTAGCAATAACTAGTCTGTTTTCAATTGGTTCAAATCATGAATCAAATCATGATGGAATAACCAGCGCAACTCAATGAAAACTAAGGACTGAATAAGTAAGGTTAAAATGAACGACTAGCCTGAAGTTAGCCGACATTCCAGTCAGCGAACAGCCCTGAATGGTAAATCTAGTATCTATCGTGCAGTAAGGTTTCCTTTCCTTTCATCCCCTAGTGAAGTTACATTTGAGACAGTTATTGATCATGATACAGTTACTCGATTGTTTGAATTAACCATTTACTGTGATTTCGAAATGCTT
>OENT01003266.1:3192-13680 GCA_900239685.1 Rotaria macrura | reverse complement strand
TTCGAACTCACCAATCGATCGATTCGTAAAGTAAATGAGCTGGAAGAAACCAAATAGTATCACCTGTTGAGGTACTGCAATCCATTTGGATTGGCATTGTGATGCCAACGAGTGACAACAAGCGTTCGGATCCTCAGTAGTAGGCATTATCACACAACGGTCTGGTGATACCCACAATTCTTTCAGGAAACAGATTAATGCCTTTTGACAATCTGTGTATGAAGCAAAGAGTTCGTTAAAATGTATTGTATAACGATTAGCAGCTAAGCAACTTTGTTGATCGAGAAGAAATGTCTGTTTTGAAATGCAAACACTATCACCACAAGCAAATTCATATTGATTTCGACAGCGACGCTCTTCACATTCAAACAAGGGTCTAGTTTTACATGGTGATATAACAGAAGGAAACCATGAGTCATAATTGAACTCCATTTCATCACTCCCATCCAAACAGTCGACATTGGATCTTCCATCACGAAAGAATATTAGTGGAATACATTGTCCGCCATAGTGACACCGAAATTCACCAGGTAGACATTCACTCACTTCTAAGGAATCGCACAGTTGCTCATCTTCTCCATTTATACAGTCAACATTACCATTGCAAATTTCACGCCAATCGAGACATAGAGATAGTCCATCAAAGTTACAAGTTGATTGAAATGGATAACACCCACTAGGTAGAACCATCCAATCTTCAGCGGCTTGTTGCTTAAATGAAATGCTAAATATCTCATCAAAGAATTGAAGAACATCACTTTCTAATGCGTATTGACAGTACGAACCAAACCATGGCAGTGAGCAATTGTAGAAAGTTCCATTTGATCCCGTACTATGACTTTTTTCAAAGTGTTCAGCGACCTTGATAGGAGCAAACCAAGACAGAAGCTGTGAACTAGTCACGCCTTGTTTTCTCAAATCATCAAATGAAATCTGTTTGCCCCTTGAAGCCGGGAGGTCCTCGATATGATCTTCTCGAGTAGGACGGCGACAGTAAGGGATCAACTGAGAGCGACGAAACTTATTTCTTCGATTATCCATTGAATAATCAATATGATGGAAATATAGACAATCAAAAGTTGCATACGAGGATGGTAATGACTGTTGATCTGTTTCGAAGAGAGTAAAACGAGCATCAAGATGGATTACCAAGATGAAGACCAGGATCAGTTCAAGGTTTTTCATGATTTCAGCTGAATCACTGATCAGCACACTTCTATTGAGAATTCAAGGGAAATTTTGATAGTTTTGTTTCTCCTCTGAATATAAGCCGGGCGTGTAGCGATCGTATAATGAGCGCAATACTACTTACTAACTTAAACGTATGTTTGACAGCCGTTTTCAAAAATTGATACCTTAATCACTGAATACACTTGTGTATTAAGTGAAGTAAGTATGCATAAAAAATGAAAAAGTTTGTTTGTCCGGAATGTAATGTAGCTCATGCATCGCAAAAGCTGTTAGTGAATTTCCTGTTGTATTAATATATGGAGCATGACGTAGTTGTTGCCGTCAATCTCTTGAACACTGTTCTTTTCCTTTGAATATGAGGGAATATTTCATCATCATTGCTAAATTTACACTACTGAACTCACCGAGAAAACGACACATCATCAAATTCAATCAAGTATTCATTTTATATGATTTCTCATATTCTTTAGGTTGGGAAAGGTTTCGAATTTCTGTCCCACGTACGTCAATAGTCTCTTGAGATCGTGTTTTAGAAAAAAAGAGAAAATCATTAAAACAAAAACAAGTACACAGAAAAATCTTTTCTAGAAATCTACGCGTTTTGATTTTTTCTGCCAAGACAGAACAGCAACTGAAATCAGCTTCATCAGAAAGCTTGAAGAAAATTCTATTAGAAGAAGCAAGAACTTTTTGTAACATCTAACTAAAAGTCAGTCACGTGCAGCGAAGACTTCATTTTCGATTATGTTCATAGTAGCACAGAATTCATATGACATGAAGAGAATTTTCTGTGAAATCGGTTTCTTTCATTTATTGCATTGATTAAGACAGACCTTTTGGTTTTCTGATTAATAATCAAGGAAGAGTTTTGAATTGTTCAATTTTTGCCTATTTAAACGACTATCGTTAAGTTTAGTGAACATCTGCTTATCTAAAATTCTTTAGTACTCTTTTTTCTTTGTTTCATATGCTTTCCAAAATTTTTAATTATTATAGGCAGGATTTGTTTTGAAGAATATGATCGGTGCACCGAATTTTTCAAAGTATAGCGATCACATTTCTCATGATTTGTGTTAGAATTCAGTAAAGATACTCTGATATGTGCCTGTTGTAACAGAGAGAATTATTTTTCATGACTGACTTCAGAATAGCCCACTGATTTTTCATGGCTGCTAGAAAGAAAATAGTGAAATAGATGTGACGTCAACAAAATTTATGTTATCATTTCAAAGTTTAGGAAACAGAGTGTTGGTTGCTAATTTTTGTGCACTATTTACAAAGTTTTGCAGAAATTTACGTCAGCTGTTTATCTGAATACTTGCAAACATTGAAATAAGTAAATTTACTTTCTGGATCCTGAAACAACCATTCTGTGCAGTATTCAACGTGTGAAGTAATTCATAGAAGCGTTAATTGAAACTTAGCTTAGGGTATTTCAAAGGAAAGTGTTTCACACAGTTCGTCAGAATAAGGTAGTAATTTATAAAAACTTTTCTTTGAAAGCTATCTTGTATCTTATCTGCCTACAGTGGATTTGAACGGCAGTCATATATTATGATACGACGAAAAATGTTGCAATTCTTTTCACAATTACTGATAATTAATATTGCATATGGAGGATAGTGTAATTCAATTGAAATTGGCATCAACGATTCATTCGTATGTTACCGATAAATCCTCGCATATTTCATGACTTATGCTAGCATTTACAAGAACTAAACAGAAAAAAATGTAAATCGAAGTTAATTATTTGCTGCCCGTTATCGTCCAGTGCAGGCCAACGAAAATGAACGTGCTTATGACTCGTTTCCGAAGAGTGAACGAGATTGTCACGTACCATAAATGGACTGTAGTTTACCGATTTACCCTAGTTTACGAATAAAATACAGACAAACATACTCACTGCAATACTAACCTTAAAAATAGCGTTTTTTTACGCTTACTTCCACTAATTCTCGATTATTCATTTGTTAAACTAATCGAATCATAGAATTCTTGCAGCTTCAAAGTTGTAGATTGAATTTACATTCAGTCATAATCATCTTTTGACGATCAATAATGCAATCAGAAAAATAAAAACGGTTAAAAAGTTAACTAAAATTTTCTAGCCAGAATCTTGTGCGAGTATTTGTTACAAATTGGTTGTCTTTTATTTTCGAGAAGAGTCGGATAATGACAAAATTTATAACAATCAACATGTGTCCTATGTTTTTCGATTGATTCACTAATATAAGTTCGAATAACGCAATTTCCGATTAATGAAAATGTTATTGTTACTCAGCTATGTCGAATGTCATAATGTTCGATGGAATATTCCTGAACACAGTAGGACTGATTTTGAAAGTGAAATGCCACTGTAAGTTTATCTCAGACAATGTACGACAAATATTGCAAGGTTTTCTACTAAAATCATTTCTTGAAGTGATCTATGACTGAGTTAAAATATTGAAGCACCCAATATATGATTTGTATCGTCCTCCATAGGAAAGTTCAATCTTAAAACAGTAAAAAACTCTTAGCATCAAGATTACATCTAGGGTAACGATTTATTTTTATTCTCCAATAGAATTTTGAACATTTTCTTTTTTAATCTATATTAATCTAGTATTGAATGAAATATGACAACAATGCTGCTAAACTAATTTGATGCAAAGTAAAAACTTCTACCCTTCTGTTAGTTTATTTGTTGTAGTTGCAAGTGTATTTTGTTCGTTTTTCTTGTACCGATTCATTTTTTCAAACATGAAGAGAATAGATTGATTGGAATATGATCGAAATCGATATTTTTTCTATTTTTGAATGCATTTTCAAATCACAATTCTGTAATAAAATCAAACACCTGCCAGTCAACTTTTTACAAATAAAGTTTACATATTATTTCAGAATATTCAATTCTCAGTGATTCACAAGATTCGACGTGTACATTGTCACAACAGAGCTCAGTGTTGATGAGTATTGATATTGATAGCGATATTACTGATCTAAAAAATTGTAACAAACATTGAATCTTTTAAATAATATGTTTGGCGAGACAGAACGATGTATGTCATAAACTGTAGTTAGTAATCAACACTATTATACGACATAAATTAAGATAATATGGGAGTTTACGCAAAGTTTCAATTTGGAATTAAAATTCATAATCCAGCTGTTCACGAGTTATTACTACTTGTGTAACAGCTTGCACTGATTGGAAATCAGTGTCAAACCTCAATGCGTACATTGTCTTATCTTCTAGAGTGTTCTAGTTTCCCTATCAACGAATTTCGAGCAAATTTTGATCTGAAAGTTGACATCAAACATTAAAATAATAGGACTACGCTAACTGTTGTGGAAAGTTTCGACCATTCGATAAAACTACTAATCAAACGAGAATACTCAGGTATGCAATAGTATACGAGCACGGTAAACAATTCTAACTAAGACATAGTTTTATGCGACATCTCGAATGTAAATTCGAAATTCAAAATGTATAAAGATATAGAAAATCGATGAAAGATTGAACGTTTACAAACGACACAATGTTCAATGTAATAGTGCAGTGTAGAGCAGAAATCAATCCTATTTGTACTGGTGCTTTTTCTTCGAGGAGCATCGACATTCATGTCCTTGTAAAAATCCAAAAACTATTTTCGTTCTCATAGAAATTTCATAGTTTACGAGAGAATATATCCAGATGTCAAATGACTTTTCGACTGAAACCAGATGTTGATTTAATGAGTACTAGTAAGCACTAGTAAAGGTCTCGAATAATTCAGTATTATCCGTCATCTTTCTCGAAATATTGGAGATTTACTGGATGACATCTAACTTGAGACCGATAATTGGAAATTTTCGTCGTGAAGACAATGCCACATAATAATTGTATTATAACACGATGAAGAATATGATGCGTGTTGTTATGTAAAGTTTTCATTTATTTGCTGACATAAGCGTATAGATCCCTGATAGATGGTTCAAATTCAAACAGTGAACGGTAAAGTACTTAGTCATTAAACTAAAGCTTTTCATAAAACACGTGTTGTAACAAGTATGCAATCGATGGATAGTTATTTGTCACAACATGTTCTGAAAAGAATAGTTTCTGATCAGTCGATATATTCATATAATATTAAAAGAGCATTAGGGATCAAATTTGTTTCCCTTTTCTTTGTATGAATCCCAGGAAGAGCTTTTTTAAGGGGAAAACGTTTTGCTTTCAATAGCCTGCTAGTGATGTGACACTATAGTTGACATATTTACCTAAATACTTTTGCATCAATTTTAATATTTAAGTTTCATAAAGTTTCATTGTTTGTCAAAATAAGAGAAAAAGCAACCATTGATAGCATCAGGAATAGGAACATCGAAAAATGATTCTGATTCCTACAAATTAAGATATCTTGTTGGGAAAATAGTAAATGAATGTTTATGGAATCTATTTTAGTTAATTCGATTATATGTGCAAAGTTTCAGACCACTATGCAACAATAAGATTTCTTTGAAAGTCTAATTGGCTACATAGCTTATTCAGATTGAAGTAGGAATCGAAATCTTTATAGTTTTTTACCTAGACACTGTAGTTTATTAATTTAAGAAACAAGATTTTTCGAAGACTTAACTTGTATTTTCAAGGGAAGTGTTGAGCACTCGTATTCCTTGGAATGATATTAGAATAATAGAGACATGTGAGTTCTATTTTATTAGTAGATTACTAATTTGTACATTATTCACATACTAGAGATTGGCCTGAGCCCTTTGTCACATTCATTTGCTGAACTCGTTCTACCTTCAAAGTAACTTCACTAACAGATTTCAAAAAATTTAGGATCAATTTCTTCAATTCTTGAATGAAGCGTACAATCATCTTGATTATTGATGGAACTAAAACTGATGCAATTTAAAGCGATACCTGGGCGCAGTATTGAATTCCTAACTTAATTTCTTCTCATCGATTTCGTAGTTCATTCGAAACTGATTCGTATTTTATTACAGTTCTAAGACTAAGATCTGCAAGTAAAATGTAATTGAAATTAGGTGAGTATTTCTCTCATAGTTCTCATGATATATTGCAAACAAAAAGAAAACAAAGTTATCGTCCAATAATAGTATCTGTAATCATATCACTTGAATGAAAAATAGAAGTGATTCTGAAATCGAATAATAAGGCTTTGTCATTCTCGATAGATTCTATAACAGAATATAATAATTTTTCTATTTCATGATCAATTATAGATTATCATGATCAACTTTATCCATTCATTTATGTTTGCGAGATATAAATATCATTAACGAACTTATCATGGCGAATAATGGTGCTATTTGATCGTTACAATATTATGTATTTGGTAAATGCAAAACTTCAGATCTGAAGTTAAATTTTATATATTCAATAACTAAAAGATCAATGATGATAATCCACTCATTTTTTATATTGGAATTGCCTGATTTATTCACAGCATTGCCACGCTGCTTTCGATGTCGAAATGTTACGTGCAAGATGAATAAAATAAAGATTCAAACTAAGATTATGTGGCATGGAATTCAGAAATATATGTCAGTAAAACGAAAACGTGATGCTTTGAGTTTTTTTCTTATAAACAAGAAAATTGACTTGCCAACTAGGATTATTTGCAGCATAATATGGATATTTAGCCGATATAAAATTATATATGTCACTTAATGCCATTTGTTTAACAGGAGCAAATAAGATAGCTTGAATTATCAATTTAGCATATAAAATTGGAGGTTTACTAACAGTTTTCTAATTATTATTTTCACTTTCTTGCTGACAATGATCAACGTTGGTTGATGAAGTTCGTAAGTCTATTAATGAAATATTGAAAATAATGTATTAGAGCTTAGCTGTGCTTGTTTGTTTGTTTACCTAATAACTATTGATTCAATTTCGTTGGCTTCATTTTTCAGACTTATCGAGCAAGATGAGCTAGACAAATTGAAAATAAATTATTTTTAGGCATCAAAGTTTTATTGTCTATCGCTATTTATAACCAACGCTATTTATTACACTTCAAGAGTATGGTAAGGTAATCTGACCAAGCAAGTGCAGTGTTTGAATAGCAATATGTTAGTAGATCAGGTGAAGTTATTCAAATCGGCTCTGGTATAAATATTACATTGATTCTTTTTCTTTTCCAAAATCTGTATGTAAGACGTAATATTCGATATGCTCGTACGCTTGATTGAAATCATCAAGTGAGACATTGAATTTTTTCGTAAAAATGCCATTAGTTTCATAAGTGTGATGGGACTGCTCTTACGAGTCACATGAGCATTGCTTTAAGCAGCTAATGTCTCCTCATCAGATTCTAATGACAAACAATTGCTCATCGCATATATTTCAACACTTCTTTTATATCCAGTTTTACAATACTGTTCAATAGCATCTCGAAGACTAAAAGGTTCTTGTTCATACGATCTACTGCTTTCAAACAATCTTGCTAGTGGAATTACTATGATGCTTGCGTATCGAATTCAAATGTTTCCCGTTAATCAGAATACGTATGGCTAAAGGATGTAATGAGAAAGAATATACTTGGTAGGGTTTTTAATGTATTTAGCCTGCAGTTTCTACACATTTTGGACTTTTAGCGGAGCTCAACGAGTTCATATGGCAGGAAAAGTGTAACAATTTCTGTTAAGTCACAAGAAATGACAGAAAAGTATGTTTCTTCATACGGAAAGGTGTTTAAATAGTTAGCAAAAGGAAAATACATATTTGATTGCATCACACTGACAGGAAACTCATGTTTTTTTGAAAGTGGTGCATCATGTTCTTCAAAAGTGTGTGCAATTCGACCAAAACAAGATTGTTTCGGTTCACTTAACTATTACAGATAGCGCTGAAAAGCAGCTTATCAGTAAAATCTATGAATAAGTTGGTTTTCTTTTTTTTTCGATTACTTTGAATGGTTTGCAATTATGAATTCGAATTTCAAGAGAAAGTGTTCACTGAAGTTATTTGAAGTCAGAAATCTAAAGTCATCCGTGCTAATGGTGATACTATGAATAACTTGTAATACAGTCAAGTCCGCTTATAAGAGCGCAGTCGGGGTCTCTAAAATAGGCTCTTATAGACTGAATAATTAAACATACGTGCATCCAGAGTGTGCTAAAAGTCATCTACCAAAAAGAAAACTGCATAGCTGCACAGGATTATGATCAAATGAAATTTTTTTTTCTAATGGTAGAGATACTTTAAAGTTTTTATTCATCAGTAAAAGATTTAATAACATCAATTAGACTTATTATCACTAATTTAAAAGATAAAAGCTCCCATTTCTATGCGAAAGATAAACTATAAATTTGGGGTTTCTATAATCTGATGCGAATTCCTCTGTTCTTAGATTTTCACAATTATGTAATACTTTATTTGAATCCTTGAGTTTTCTCTATTATATCTAACTCCGCAAAATCCTCTGAAATCTGTTTGCAGTGAAAAGATCTGAAAACACCAGTGACTTTAGTTGAAGTTTGATAAAGTAATCCGCTGGACAGTGAACAAATTAGCAACGCTATTCGAGAACTTACTGAAGAATCATACTTTTAGAGGTCTTATTTGCTGATCATTTTAGTTTACAAATGTTCCATGTTCATCAAGAAAAGGTGTTCCCCGCGTCAAAATACTGGAGAACGGCAAATAGGGCTAGTCCAAGCGTACGACATTTTCTAGTAATATGACTCTGATACAGTTAGTTCTTGATAAAAATAAAACAATCTTTTAACCAAAATGATCAGTATAATAATCTCTAAAAATAGGAATTTTCGAATAAACTTTGGGATACATTTCTATTTTTTGTAGTTGACGACTGATAGAAGTGTGTTGGAAAAGGTCAAACTCCGTGTTCAAGTAGATGATGCTAACTTACAAGTGTGTTAATAAGCTGCTACCACTTGAATAGAAGCTTGGAAGTATCCTCTACCATCACGAGAAATACCAGATAATTCGTTCATCACTCTTTAGAGATATACAGTTTTCTTTTTTAAGCTGATTGTTGAGACACCCTGCTCACTAAGTTATTGTCCCGATTTGATAAACTTCACTACAAATGGAAACGCTTAGAAAGAGCTGCATAAAATCGAAAGATATCCTTAAAGATTTTTCATTTATTCATCAAAAATAATATTCTATGTATAGGCGAGTCGACTCGGCGATTTACAAAGTCAACTCGTGCTCGCCTCGGTACAGAAAATGCCGACTCGCCTCGCCTCGCGCCGCCACGAGGCGAGGCGAGTCGAGTAAACTCGGTGATTTTCGGATATCTGTTCTGAAGTAAGAAGTAAAATTACCAGATGGTAGCAGAAACATCTTTTTTATTAAAACAGTTTCTTTTGATAAAGACCGAGAGATAATATCGATGAAAGGTATGAATACAAGACTAAAACTCAAAACATATGAGGTTTCAACTGCTGAGAATTATTTTTCATCTGAAAATGTTCGGACAAGTAAACCCAGAAAATTCATGGTTAAATTGGTCGTAGAATAAAAACTCAAGTTTTTGTTTTTTCGTTAAACTGATAGTGCAAACAGAGTTCACTTCCGTGGAACAAAATAGAATTTTTCTTTGATTAGCATAGTCTCTTTTTATACATGTAGATGAACGGTGTTTTTGATTTATTGTCAAAAAAGAAACTGACGTTTCCATTTTAAGTAGTCTCAGAAGCGAAATGAAAGGTCTTTGTGAAAACGCCCTGAGAGATTGACATCTGTAAAATTCTATCATTTTCAAACTAATAGATAAATAAAATTGTTTTGTTGAATTTCAAGCGAAGTCTCTGAATATTGAAACACAGATCTTCTAAGCCTTGCATTTGTGGGTGATTGTGGGTCTCCATAAAACTTAAAGTAAATCAGCATGTACACGTGCAGCCTAAACCTATTCCCACCTTCAAGTCATCAATACTGCTTTTATGGCAGGAACTTACCTAAATTAGAATTTAAGATAAGAATTGTTTGCAAGGATGCTCAATCATATTTCACATGCGGGCACCACATGAGAAAAACAAACAACCTTCAAGTGATCATATAGTCATTATAATAAAGCTCCTTATCCATTTGATGTCATTACTAAGCAAACAAAACATACCTGTCAATAAATAAAAACATCTCCACTATAAAAGTTGATGATACTCGAAATAGAAGGAGAAAGAACTTCCCACATTCCATCTTCAGAGCACCTACTTCCAAAACCATCGATTACGCGTGTGATCGGTTAAGAAAAAATATAAGTGATTTGCTCATATTGAACTCACCGTACCGCTTACGAAACAGACAGAAGGATCTAGCCAGTAAAAAAA
>OENT01003265.1:0-12230 GCA_900239685.1 Rotaria macrura | reverse complement strand
AAAATAGTAGAAAACAAATGAAATTTCATACCTGTGAAGTACCTGTAATCATATTTTTAATAAAATCTCGATGACCTGGTGCATCAATGATTGTAACATTATATGCATTCGTCTCGAATCTCCAAAGTGAAATATCAATGGTGACACCACGTTCTCGAGAAGCTTTCATTCGATCCATAATCCAAGCATATTTGAACGAACCTTTGCCTATCTGTCAATTATTCACAACACAATATTCCAAATATTTCATCAAATAAGAAATTGAAATTTTATACTTCGGTCGCTTCTTTTTCAAATTTCTCGATCATTCTTTTTTCGATGCCGCCACATTTGTAAATCAAGTGACCCGATGAAGTCGATTTACCCGAATCGACATGTCCAATGACAACAATATTAACATGTGTCTTTTCTTTACCCATGATGAAGACTGAAAATTTTAGTAAGATTCAGTAATGTGAAAGACAAATAATATGGATGAATAGTATTTGAAATCGTTATAAGAAAACAAGAACCATTAGGAGATATATATACACATATTTTCATGAAGCAAAAATGTAAATCTTGCATAATGTAGTCGTGACAGTTTTTTTTGTGATGACGAAACATTGCCCAACTGTACTTCAATCAAAGCAAAGATTTGGCAATTCTTGTATCATTCCGAATAGTACATTATTGCACAATATCTATCGCCAAAGTACACTTGCGCAATCTGTAACCTGTAACCTGTAAGAAAAAAACCAATACTGTGATGAAATGATGCAACACGTTGTGTAATTCTACGTAAACAAATGTAAACATCCAGTTTCATGATATTATTGTTTTACTCACAAACGCTTCTAGTTTTTATGTGAAATTTGCATAATAAATTAGAATGAATATTGGAAGTATGCAAATAAGTAGTTGATTCAAATATAAAACTATATATTTACAATATCGACGCGAATTTCAGGTTAATAATCGCATGATTTGGTTGTTAGAGTAAATTTCTTTCAAACATGAATTAAAATTGAATCCTTTTACAAAATATATAGTCCAGATTAAATTTCAAATAGTAAAGCAAAGATCCTTTCCCTTGCCTCCTTTTCATCAATCTTATTGAAAGCATCAGTGCTTTTTCATAGATTGCAAAAGCTACATTTAAAATCTTTTTTTAAAGAATGAACCGGTCCCACGCACATTATCAGTTGTCAATTTTAAACAGTATAGTCATCACACCAAGAGATTTTGAGATTTTTGAAATATAATTAGACATTGATCAGTTTTACTCGCCATACTTATGCATTGAAATTCATATCATCAATGACAAATATGAAAAAATTGACATTTTTCAAAAGTACATGCTTTCGCTTTCTACTCATGTAATCATGAAGCGCAATTTAGACGCATCTTTGCTGGAAATCTTTCACGTTTCAGCGAATTTTTAAATGGAAGCATGTCGGAAACGCATCTAAATGCACCGGTCACTGTGTTTTACGAACGCATTTAGAGATAATTCATAGTTTCGCAGTATAATTTTAGACTAAACGAATTCAAACGTATTTAACCTTTTATTATAAAACGCTCTGAGACGCGTTCATATTATCATGTACCTTTGATCACGTTTAATAGTGATTTGAAGCTATGTCTCTTTCATCAACGCCATTTAATTGACAGAGTCTATAAAGTGCGTTTCACTGCGATGTATCGTCAATCTGTCGACTTTGCAGATACGCGTTTAGATGCATCGCTTTCTGGATCGCAGTTGATCATAAAATTATATAGTTTCATTAGTGAGAATGTATGCTTAAAAAATCAAGCTGTGTCTGTGCGAAAATGCTCCCATAAATCCAGCATGCTAAATCTTCGTTGTAATGCTACTGTGATCATGGGAAATTGTATTATGTCCTTATATTAGGTTTAGACGGTAGTAGCTGAAATAAATCGATTTCTCTACTCCATTGGAATAGACACATAAGTTTTCTATAAACTCATTTGAGCAGGAATAAGAAGCCCACAAATATTTGTATAAATGGTTCTTCACGGTACATATTTTAAGCAAGATAATTTTTCACAAATATCTCTTTACGTTGTTAATCGATAATGATTATCTTGTTTTCGTTATTTTGATGTGCAGTGACACCTAATCATACAAACTGATCTAAATTTACAATAAGGACCTGTTTAGTAGATGCCATACGAAAAACTATCTATTTCTATTGAAATTAGAATAACTCAATGATATTCTTTTACTCACCCATGTATCCGTTCTTAAACTCGTAAACCATCCCTGAATTTCTACAAATTATGCAACTGGACGTGTTTGAACTCATCGAAAATAAAACAATTTCAGAGCTCTGAGCGCAATTGGAGCGAGTATATGGAACTTCCTACATTCCAGTGCTACAGCATCCGCATGGATTCATATCATTATGGTGTGTCCGTTCGATTCCGATACATATTTATGATTATTTTTTAATTTTTTTGGGTACCAAAAGGAAACGCGTTAAGATCCGTTCATCTCCTACTACATTCAAAAGCAGCGAAAATCGAAAACATGTCATTATCTTTCTGCAAGATCCACGAATTTGAACGCGTTTTGATTTTTGAATGGGTTCAACCCATGTAGCCAATAATGGATAAATAATGGAAAAACGGTCCATTATTTTCCATTATTTTTCAAAAATATGAAATAATTAATTATAATTCATTAATTTTCAAAATTTCAATGCATTTTAATGCATTTCTCTTACAAAATGCTATAATGAGCCATAATGGATTTATTTGCAATGCATTTTAATGCATTGCTCTCGAATAATGCTCCAATGGGAGATAATGCATGGATTTTCAATTCATCTTAATGCATTACTGTTAAATAATGATCTAATGAAAGACAATGCATTTGTTTTTCAATGCATTTTAATGTATTATTGTAGACCTTCATAAAAATTCTTAAAATTCTCTTCGTTTTCAATGCATTATCAGGTATTATGTAGAAATTCAGGGTTATGCATTATTATCAAATGCATTGCAATGCATTATTTAGAGCAATGTTTTGAAATTAGAGAATTCATCATTTTCATATAAGAGATATTGAAAAAGTGATTTAACAGGTAGATGTTTGATTTAACCCAACTCTCTGTTTATCAGGTGCTTTTCAATAAGAGTTGCATACGTTAAAGAACTAATAAAAAATGTAACAGATTACCCTTTAAATTTCCAAAATATTTACGCAGGCAAGCCGAAGAGTTTCTGAGTTTACTCAATCGCGAAAATGTGCACTAACAAGCTGAAATCCGATCTCATGTTTTTATCTGATACAACGAAAGACTACTAGAGTTTCGAATGCTTTTACCATATTCTGTAGAATGAAAGACATCCGAGGTAGAATAAGCATGGTCGTAAACGACCGTATACGGAGAAATACGGCAAAATACTTGGTCCAGTATTACGACAGTATATCTCCGTGTCGTATACTGGGAAATACGACGATATAAGGAGATAAAAACGATCGTTTATGGTCCTCGTATACAAAATCTGTAAATGGTTCCCAGGTCGATCAAAACGGATCACCGTAACAGTATCGTCAGCTGTCGTTTTTACATCGTATTCCACGGTTAAACTACCGTTTTAAGTCGTGGTATGGCGTTTTAACAAGGTCAGTAATAACGGACGTACACGTACACCACATATACGCCATAAAACCCTCGTAAAGACAGTGTAATAATATCGGATTCTATAGAACATACGGCCGTATTACTGACCTTGTTAAAACGGGATAATACGACGCCGTAACTGGTCGTATTTTCATCGTATACGACTGTTTACGGATCGTTCTGTTCGACCTGGGTTTCCATGTTCCACCTTATTCCTCCGTATACGATAGTATTTGTCCGTATACGACACGGCGATACACGACCGTATACGATCGTGTTGGGAGCGTATACGGTCGTTTAAAGCCATATACGAAGTCCTTAATCGTCGACCTGGGATCACAGTCATCAGACCTCTGAAAAGAAGCTTTCCCTCTTCATAATTGCTCAATTTTGGATGTATCTGGTGAACTAAAACTGCTCACAGTTGAAAGAATAACTGACTAGATCACGAATCACTTTTTTCCAAATCTGAAAACATTTAAGTACTATTAGAATATCCTGATGTCATATATATGCTCTTCATCTCTTGCCGCTTTCATCTAAAATGCGACATCATCCATATGGTAAGTTTGAATTCAAGAATAACAAAACTGTTAGTCCGTTGTCTTTTCTTTTAGGCTCTTATCGATCTGCTCAAAATGGTAAGTTCAAATTCAATATTAAAATGATTTCTATGTTTTTGATGTGTTTTAGCTTGATATAAATTATGGTCCACATAGTAAGTTCGAATTTAACAACATTAGCCTTATTTATTCACTAATTGTCTTCTGTTTTAGATTGTTATCGAGATGGTCAAAATTATAAGTTATAGGATAAATAAATATAAGATGGTTGCTGAAAGTTATGAGGTTGAGTTAAGCTAGAGGGATAAATTATGGTTAATGGGTTAAGTTAGGTTAGAAGGATAGATTTAGGTTAAGGGGCGAAGTCAAGTTAGAGGGATAGATTACGGTTAAGTGGATAGATATAGATACATAATAAATTCTGGACAACTGTACAGGAACACAGAGGTACAAGTATGATGATTATGAAGAGGACTTAATATGATTATACAGATCCTGTATAGCAAGTGTGGAATACGAAGCTTTCAGTGCATTAGAATGCTTTGAATAGGACAATGGATAGAATAACATTATAGTGCCACAAAAATAATGGATTTTAATGCATTAAAACCTGAATGCATTGCAATGCATTGCAGCTCTGAAGCATTATAATCCATTATGATGGTTGCGTTAAAATGCAATTGCATACATTGAGTTTCTATGGAAAAATAATGCATTATAATGTGCATTATTCCGGGAAATCGGCTAAATGGTAAAGTGCCTGAAGTTGTTACATTTTGGACGCATCCCAATACGTCTGCGATAGTAAACGAGTTATGACCCGTTTAGATGCTGAACGAGTGTGGTTGAGTCAGAATATAATTAACGCGTTTACACCCCCGAAAATGTTGCCTTGTAGACTCGTCCTGGCGCACATAGTATCATCGCTCGCAAACATTCAGAGAATCGTTTCGAATAAAAAAATGATACATGGGTAATTACTTTTGAAGTAATTCTAACTGTAATTCTATAGATTCGTTTTCTTCTCGTTTGCTCTTTTTATTCCTTTTATTTCTAATTGAAGAAGAATATTAAAATTTTCCATGAATGCATAGTGCCCAGTAGTAATTCCTGACATACACTCGAAAAATAATAGATTTTTACGGAACTTAAAAATGTTCTTCCCGCGGGCACACCGAAAGAACCTTCTTGGGTTTAGTATAGAACGTTAAAAGGTTCTGCATTAAAGCTACAAAACTTTTTCAAGATTTCTAAAAGGTTTTGCAGCTTACAAACGAAAGCTTTTAACCTTCCATACTGAATCAAAAAAGGTTCTACCAGTGTGCCCGTGGGAGGAACATTTTTAAGTTCCGTAAAAAATCTATTTTTTCAGAGTATAGTCTTATAGTAAATCATTTATATACATGACTGCCTATTATGTCAGCAAAGACATATGCTGACATAAGAAGGCCCTCTTTTTCCTTCTATAATGTGAAGGAGGAGAAATCGTGTGGGGGAAGAGAAAGAGAGAGAGAAAAGCACAATCCTTGTTGCTTTAATTTCTATTGTAAGATGATTGTGATGATTTGTTAGCTTTTGGGTTAAAAGAAAATGGAAGAATAATAATAAAGCGATGGGTAAAGGACCAAACATTGTACATTCTGAAAGAAACAGTTTTTTAATTTCCAGACATGTATCCAAACATGTAACAGTAAAAAGGTTGACATTTTTAGTATTATACACTTTTCTATGGGGAAAATTATGTTTTTAATTTTTCATTGCCTCTGAGAAAGTTTCAAAGTGCGACCAAGATGAGATTGAACTTCTTGTCAGATCGATAGCAGTACAATAACTGGGTAACTTTAACTTGGCCATGTAGTCCCAGTTATTGTTTATGTTAGTTGTATCTTCATTCATTTATTTTCGAGCATGACTTCATCTGTTCTATGTGTATTCACTTCCGGCCGCACGCAGACAGGAAGATCTTTTCGATTGCTCGAGCACTGTTCTATACTAAAATAAGCCCCAAGAGATGAACAGAACATAATGTGAGTTTGTTGAAGAAAGATAAGAAAAATAAACTCATATCTTCTTCTTTGCACTCTCAATGATATTATCCTCCGTTTCTTGAAAGAAGGAATGCCTTGGTGGGAGACCCTTTCGTCAGATAGCAAACCCCATCTCCAGATATTGACCTGGTTTCCAATAGCCAACAATGTGTTCGTATACCATGCCGATGTTGCTGTAAGAATGAGCATAATCAGTATTAGGGATGTGCAGTTTCAGTGTAAATACTGAAATACTGACACTGCTTTCACCGCACGCTGACCACTGACCACGGTGACACACTGCACTGAAACCACTGACACTGAAAAAAACTGCTCTGATAATCACTGATACAGTGTCACACACTGTGAAACATTTTCACTGAACAACGACAACACTGATATCGGTGTCGGTGATGCGCTGACGCACCGATTTTGTGCTAATATAGTGATACTGTGTTTTATTTATAGTCCTCGGTAAAAATAGTAGAGTAAGTTGATAGACGTTTCGTAAAAATATTATCAATATAGTCTATCTATAATATTAATGATAAAGGCTGCTTCACTTACAAACTTCATTACCAGTTCGCATCTAAATAAGTGAACAATGCTGTTAAAACTGAGTTTTCCTACTACACGTCATTTTTATTTCTCTCTTCTAATATATTATGGATACTTAGTTTTCGCGAAGCGTACACAAGAAATACAAAGGTACTCGTTAATCTGAAAGGGATAAAATCTCTAATTTTTTTAATGCTTTCATTGTGAAGTGCAGTAAGGAACCGAATTTCATCTCATAGTTTGTATCCAAATTACCTGCAAATTCGTCAAGGAGGTGCGCCAAATCACAGACTAAGCATCCAAAAATAATTGAGTCTAGTTTTTTCACCCTGAAAATCAGATGTGAACGCTGATCCTTGTTCACAAGCCTATTTTGCATCTGATCATAAGTCAACTTTTTACACCTGGGTTTCGCTGAGGTATGGAAAAATACTTTAGCCACCGCTTTCTTTCAATTCTTTGCAGTCGAATAGCGTTCATTTCGTTCATCGCAAATACCATATTATTTACAAAAGTCCTAGGATAATAAGAAAGATTTGAAGTACTGTATGAAAGCCTTAAAAACCACTTTTAATTTGAAAATCGATTCAATTTTAGTTTGCATTCATCGAAAATGAGTTGATTCGATGCAGATTTATTTTCTTTATCGGAATCTTTAACAACATCTTAGACATTTAATCTTTTTGTATCAGTGAAAGAGAAATACCACCCTGAATGCATCATTTTATCAAACTAATGATTTTTAAAGTGTTATGAAGTTGATGTTTTTCCGGGTGCACCATCAGCGTGAATCTTTGACTGAATATGTAATTAAATTTGCTCATTCTAACAATATAACTTTTAGCTTGAAAGCCTATGTTTTGAAAATCCTTTTTCGTAAAACTATTGCAAATCACAGCGAATTTGTGTGTTTTTCGACTAATATTCGACGGCATTCGAGTGGAAGAATCATCATTTGACTGTTAAAAATGTGACATTTGTAATCAACAGAAAGAAACTGAGTCGACTAGAATGCGTTTTAAATTGTTTTTATGTCTGACAATTTTTTTCTCAAATTCTCTCTCTGGTTCACAACAATGCCAGTCGAAAAAGTGAACTTCGTCATAAAATCATTTCGGCAATGGAAAACGAGTTTCCAATTTGAAAAATGCAATTTTAATACAAAAATGGAGATTTTTTCCATTTAAATTATTTTTTCATGAAGTTCAGTTTTTTATCTATGTCTGGAGAGGACTACAGATTAAACTTAAAGAGAAAAACGAGATTCATAGAAACTATTCGGAAGGTGTACAAGTCCACTCAGCTTTCTTGTGCTGATTCCGAATATCACATCCGCGTTTTAAGTCTCACTTGGATTCTTGTGCTCGAAAATCGTCACAATTAGTCCAAAAAGACGAAAATTTACTTTTGAGCGTATTAGTTACAGCGAAAATGCGCCACTAGACAATGAATTTCGTGCTGAAAATTATGTCATCGAAAAGAGAAAATTAGATAACATATTCGGTATTAAATTCTTGCTGGTACATCATTAGAAACGATAACTTAATAAGTCTAAAAATTCATTATTTGCAACAAAACGATTCATCTGACGTTCCATGTGGAGAACGCCCAGATTCCATCCAGGGGTGTAACGCTCCTGTTTGAGTGCATCATATAAATGATGTTTAACCTTCCCTCTTCATTTATTCTCATCTTATGAATTGTCCTTACTTCATTGTCGTTCATTGTTATTACCATCTGTCCTTAGCTTACTATTATTACTTTCTATCATTATTTTATTGTTCTTACTTCAATGTCCTTCCCTTGACTTCGCATTCTCTCTTTTCATGTTCTATGCTCCTTTGTCTTGGTTGCGCATATAAGAAAATGTTTTTTTTATGTAAACGATACGGTTATATGATACGAAGGAATAGAATTAAGGTTAATTCCATCATCACTAACATCCCTTCTATCAGAAACCGTTACAATTCAATTTGGGTACTATTCATCATTTATCAATGGAAAATATTGAAAAAACTAAGAATTTCTTATAGTTTCTGATAGACACAGAAATTCTGCACTAAATGAATCTATTTTTGATGGATTTAAATTGAAATTTGTGGGACGGTCAGGTGAAAAACTGTTTTTTAAGGCTTTCAGAGACTACTTCAGAACTTAGTTATTATCTGAGTAGTTTTGAAAACATAGGTGCTGTTTGCAATCAACAAAACGATTTCTATTCAATTATAAGGGCTTGAAGCAGAAAGCTGGCAGAAAATTGTTTTCAATACATTAGGAGGACCCCGTGTCTGAAAAATTGACCAGTGATAAAATTGATAATAAAATTGTGAAAAAATAATCAGCATTGAATGCTGATTCTTAGGTTAATAAAATTAGGCTCAGATTTGTAGGACGTCACATTACTAGTTTGACACAGATCCTTTTCTGTTTCTCATTAACTGGTGACTCAACTGGCTGGCAACCATGACATTTCCTCCCTAAGCCTCGGCATGAAAATGAATAGCATCGATAGTACAACATGAATACTTTTTTATGAGATCTGTTTCACAAAACAAACTTGACTGTTGGTGATTACTTGTGATTGAAATCATCTTTTCCCCCACTTTGTCTAGCTTTTATCTTGTACAGGATTAGATATGACTTCACGAATAAATACACCCTTCACTGGAGAATAAGAGGAGTTAGGATGTAACAAAGCAGAAAGAGAAGGAATTGCATATTTTCTTCTTTCTGTTCTAACTGCGTAACATGATGTATCCAACGGAACAGTGGGAATGCATGCTGACAATTATATATCACTTTTATATTCAGGGGGTGAAAATTAAAAGGGAATAATGAATTAGTAAACCGTCGTATACAGAGAAAGCTAAAAAAGTGAACAAAAGACAACTAATAAAAAAAATTGCGTCAATTCTATAGAGACACTAAAGGAATAGTGCTTTATTCGATAACTGAATTTCATTCTACATAAAATCACGTATAAGAAGTGATACTATTAAGATGAAATACATTTATCAAACCGAAACTTTATGTGCACTCACATTTTGCAATGAAGGGATGTTATAATATTCTATATATAAATTCTACTCAATGAAAATTGCATCGGTGTTTCAGTGTTCACTGCAAATATTCCACAGTGTGCGACAGTGTATCAGTGATTATCAGTGCAGTTTATTTTCAGTGTCAGTGTTGTCAGTGCAGTGTGACACCATGATCAGTGTGTGAAACCAGTTGTGAGTTAACTGAAACTGCACATCCCTAATCAGTATGAATCGGAAGCAGAACTTTTCCCAGTATTTGACATGCTTCCTTGTTGCATGTAAACCCTTTCGTGTACTCAACAATGTTTTTATACACAGTAACGATATTAATAGAGATAGTAGCCAAATATGGATAATTTGAAGGTGGAACTTTTTATCATATGCATTTTGATATTTCGTAAAATTTAAGTGTTTTCTTGATAGTCATACATCTTATAATGTAGCGAACCAATGTTGTTGTTGGTAAGAGTGAAATATGGAATGTTTCAAAGGAGAATAAGGCTATCTTGTATTTCAAGTGCTCGCTCGTAAAACCGCAGTGCTTCCGAATAACCATCCATGTGTTGATATAGGAAATCTTTATCGTTGTCCGAGTTAGCCAATAATGGATTGTATTTCTGGTGAAATTTTCACTGAATTTCGAGGGATTTCTTGTAAAATGTAACTGTTTGTTCACACGGAGACAGTTGATATGTGATTCTACCCGGCTGATGGAAGAATATAATTGAAAACTCAAGAACGTGAAATGAAATCAGAAAAAGAATGAAATAGTCAAATACAGAATTTTCAATCCGTGTACGGGCTAAATAAAAGTTTTGTCTGATACTACTTACCCTTCGATTTTCATTTTGACTGAAGACAATTAAAAAATATATAGCAGCTGTAGTATCACAAAGAGCAGCAGATCCGAAATCCACCAACAACCCTTCTGTAAAGAATTGATTTATTTCCGGAGTATTCCTATGTTAAAGATGTACGAAGATGAGACATTCTGTCCGCGGTAGTATAGTGGTTAGTATCCCCGCCTGTCACGCGGGAAACCGGGGTTCGATTCCCCGCCGCGGAGTTTATTTTTCAAATATTTTTTTCTAGTTCAAGGGAAAGGTTTCTACACTGACATCTTCGAAAAATCGACAGTATGCAACTTAGCAGAGAGGAACGCATTTCATCTACACTTTGTTCAAAACAAATCAGTGTTTTTAAATAATTACTACATGATATTACTCTGGTGTACGTATAGATCGAGAGTATTCGAAAAGTATCTCTTTAATTTTTATGTTACAAGAACATTCGAATAAAAATTACTCAAAAGTAGTTTTAAGGTAGGCCTATATAATAAAACTGCTTGGGTCCCCTGTTGGACTAAGTTTAGTTAATTGATACTTGAAGGTAGTCATGAAATACTCACCGGCCTAGGATTGAATAGTATCCCATGTAAAATAATTGGATTAATAACAAGATTAGAGCCTATTATAATCACATCATTATAATCTGATTTTAATCAGATTTTTCAGTTTTAAGAGGCCAAATAAATTTGATTTTGATATTTTTTTAATCGATTTTAATCGATTACCTACCAAACTGTAATATCAATTAAAATAAAATAAAAATCAAGTATAATCTGCATTTTATTGCTGAAAAATCCGATTGAAATCATGCTGTACTAGTGTCATTATAATAGCTATTAATCTGGTTAGTAATCTAGTTATTTTACATGCGTTTGTTTAAGTGCCGGGTTGCTACAAGTGCATATAGTATGTTGATGATTGACCCATATCTTCGATCTTTTTCATTGATGTCCCTTTCGAAGTAATTTATTACACATTTTTCACTTGATTTGATTTGACTTTTCCAAGCCTGAAAGATGAAGTAGGTCAAGTTTCCGGATCTGGCAAGATTTGAGTTGGGTGAATTTCCATCAAACCGATACAGAATACGCCACCCCTAACTTACCATCAAGATCGCCATGTTCTCGGCTAATAAATGGCCAAGAAATAATCTAGAAAATATTAACATAAAAACTGATTGATTCTTTATGTTTTGTTGAGTCTCTTAAGCGTAGCCGTGAGTGGAAAAGGATATGGTCTACGAATGCTCGTTGCACAGATCGAGTAAATCCCAGGATATTCTCTATAGATCTTTCTACAGTAAAATAAAATGCGATGGTTCGTATTATAATGCTTGTTTACAAAACATACTAGTATGGATCCCAAATACAGTACCTACATAAACATGATTACGGAAAACTTTTCAAGTACCCTTATCCTTTTCCGTGCTGAGGCTTACTCAGTACATGCGTATCCTGAGGTCACTACCTTCTCTTCGTTTGTGATAGAGTCTCTCAAAAGCAAACAAATCAGTAAATTAGATATTATTTATCAAAAGGATCCTGTAAAGAATTGATTTATT
>OENT01003264.1:0-13727 GCA_900239685.1 Rotaria macrura | reverse complement strand
GTTTTATAGCGTTGATTTTATGAATTTTTCAGTTCAACGCGTCAAAACAGCGTTTTATCGTTTTCGTGTCTGCCTGGGTACTTGCGAGAAAAAATCAAAAGCGAAATTTCTAAGCATATATTGAGAATAAGCACTAACTTCTGGTCTTGATCTATAAACTTCAGTTCGTCTAGCATACTTTCAATTGAATCAAAAGTAAGAAAATATCTGTCTTAAGACCGTTAAGTACATCTGTACATCATCTAATTCATGATTCGATCAAGATGTCGATGGAATAGCTCGCTTATAGCTACGATGAATATTCAAAGGTCTTTTTATGAAATTGTTCACGATTTTGTATGATTCTGCAGGATCCTACAACATGATTCGATCATTTGTAATACTTTCCTTAAATTTGCTGTTATTCTGGAAAGCGTGAGAAGATTTTTATTTCTTCATAATTAGGTAGAACATTGATTACTCTATCTAACCCTATTTTTCTCATTTGATTTATTTGGTATCTTGATAATAATACCAAAGAACTTCTGAAATTGGTTAAATACAAGTCTTGCACAGTCATATTTTACTCCGATCAAAACTGATTGTTGTCAAAATAAGTTTAGATGCAAGAGATCCGTCTAACTTACGGTTGCACAAAGTATGGAATAAAACAGTTTGAAATAGGAAGCGAATATTAAATTTTCCTATTGAAAGTTGAGATGCTTTTGTACTACTAAATTTTCGATGTTATTGGCATGATCTCGGCTTTGCATAGAAAAATCTATAACTAAATTAGATCAAAATCATGCGAATCTATGCAGTTACTGTCGTTCGTTTCAAGTATAAATTAATGGAAAAGAATGTAATGATTAGACAGCTATAATTAATTTACTAGGCAAGAATCAACAATTGAATTTTTACTAAAATCGATTTTTAGAAATTCCCTAAATGTTTAGTCAAACAGAGGAATAAATGGAATAAAGCATGGCTGGTTTGCTAGAAAAGTTAATTTTCTATTCAGCGATATCAAGTTTAAAATGATACTTTGTCTAATACGTAATAATCAATCGCATTACTTGAGGAAAACATCTAGAGATTTTGCATAAAATAAAATCTTTTTGTGTACTTATCGATGTTGACTGTCTTTCTTATTAAGCTACGAAATAAATGAAATGAGAACAACATGATTAGATAGAGTAGTCAATACTATGCCAAATCATATAGACATAAAAACCTTCTGACGCTTCGTAGACGTACAGCAAACGAAACTAATTAGTAAAAATAGAGGAATCATGCTGTATAAATATTAACTGTATGGCCTTGTAAAACGAATGTATAAGTTGATAGGCAGAATCTTCCAACAAAGCATGAAGACAAACTAATTTTTATGCTTTGTTAGTCATGAGAACTATTCAGTGTCGCATATTCATTATGCAATGCGTTTTAAAATGAGAGACTACTTGGCACCTTTCTTCCATCATATGCAGTAATGAAATGTGAACGATTTCATGATTTATGTTTATCACGACCTTCCTTGATAATTTTCATGATTTTTCTGCTCCGGTGCGTTCTCCTGTCTCAAAGCATTACTTTTCTTTTGCTTATCAATGGTGTCAAATAGATTTTTCCTCTTGATATTGTCTCTTCCCTAACATATTTGTTCTGACTATAGTATGAATAATTTTGTTTGAATTTCTTTTCGTAGATCCATGCTGTACATCTTTCCCTCTCATTGTTTCTGATCATCGACGGATTCATGGTGTCTACCTTTACATAATGAGTGTGATTATGTAATCGAAGAGGCTCGATACAATTCTCATCGTGGATAGTTTGACAAGTTTATCTATTTCTGTTTGCACATACTTAAACATTATTTTTATTCTATTGATACGGTTATGACACGAAATGACAGGCTTTAGGATATTAACAGGCAGTTTGTGTACCATGTGCCTGGCATTTATTGAATGCTCCGGTCGTAATATGATACATTCACAATGATTTGAAAAAGAACATCATCTGAATACACAGAATAGATTGATTCAAAAATATTCCTCAAAAGAATGTTTTTCATTTTCATTTGTATACGATCCTTTATTTTTTTCGTCCACGATATCATGAATCACATTTTTTGTACACTGAATTTGTTCATCATTATCATCGAAATGTTTCTTCAATATATTTAATTTTAATTGAGCCATTTCTAATGCTTTATCATATTGTAATTGATCAAGAAAAAGTGAACATAAGTTATTGTAAGTATCGGCAAAATCTAAACTATCAGGTGATAAAGTTAGCTTTTCAATATGAAGTGCTTCGTTATAACATGACAATGCTTTGCTAAAGTTTCCTTCTTGCCGATAAATGATACCCATATTATTTAAGGTAATGCCTATTGATGGATGTGTCGGTGGCAAAACTTTTAATTTTATATTCAATGCCCTTTCATAGCAGTCCATTGCTTTGGCATTATCATCTGTTTCATGATAAATAGTTCCAAGATTGTTTAATGTATCAGCTATTGACGGATGATTGGGTGATAATGTAAGTTTCTTCATTTCATATGCTTCTTGGAATAATTCTAAAGCTTTTCTAAAATCTCCTCGACTTTTATAAACCGATCCAACAGCGGTCAGTGTTGTTGCAATTGATGGATGGTTCGGATTATCAACAAGTATAGCACGTTTCATTTCCAAAGCTTCTTCAAAATATTCTAATGCTTTTGATATTTGTTTTTGACAAAAATAGATGTTTCCCATATTATGTAAAGTTTGTGCTATATCGAAAGAATCCTTTTCCGGTTGTATTTTTAGCTTTTGTAAACTTAATGCACGTTCATATTGACGAAGGGCTTCCTTATCATCGCCAAGGAAATAAGAAACGCGACCCAGATGAAAATAGACGCTAGAAATATCATCATGATCCGGTGGTAAACTTGACAAAAGACGTGTAAAATATTTCTCAGATTTCTCATATTCACCCATATCACACATCTAATCAAATACATGTATTATTAAAATTTCAAAACAACGATTAGCGTACCATTCGACCAAATAATAAGATTGAATTCGATTCATGAGTTTCCTTTCGTATGCTCGACAAATATTCATCCAGATCATTCGATGTTTTGTCTATGCCTATAAGAATTTATAAATCAATGATAGAATTTATCAAAATGATATCGAGTAACTATTTTATATCGTACAAACATTTTCTTGCTGTTTTAATAACAAAAAACTAACCAAACATCATTTTCTATTCTAATATATAACTGATTCCCGGTCCAAGAATATCGTATTCAAATGCTTTCAATCCCAACATTCGTCTTCGTTCGTTATAATCACAGTTTTTAGTTTTTCACCATAGAACTAGCACAGAAGTTGTAGGTAAACACATAGGAAACTCGTATCTGACGGTTAACTAATGAAAGCCTCAGCTTAATATTGAATCAACCTGTTTTGTTCTTTCTGTATTATTTCAATGGAGATAACAAACAGTACTTATCTTTCCTCGATTTCCAAGGACTGTCGCGAGTTCCTTCGAATCGTACACACATGAGAGTATGCCTGTCGTGTCGTGTTTTTAAGTTTAAATATAGTGAAGCCAAACGTTGACATGCTGCTTTCTCCTCGCTAAATCTGTGAAAGGTTTTCCTGTTACTTTACTGAAGAAAACGATTCGATGTCGAAGAGTGTGTCAACACGTTTGAATCAATTGTTTTCTTCCGAGTTTCGCAAAGTGCAGCGTATGATTATCGTCGACTCAATCAAATCTATTCCGCTGCTTGGACTTAGATGCAGGTCATCAGTGTAATCTTCTAGCTATCCGTCGAAACAATCACGGTTCATCATCGACCAAGTTTGAGAGAAAATAATGTGGTGCTATAGAAATGAATGATGAAAGCCCGATAAGAAATCAACTTCAGGAAAGATGCAAGAAAACACGTGACCGATCTCAATGAAGATTCATATTGAACAAAGAGGAATCGTCAGTCTGTTTTTTATAATTGATGAGTCGAGCTGGAAACTGAGGAAGATAATTGAGTAGTCCAGAATGTTACCTGACAGTTGCATCACCCATAAACTTTCGTGTTTATCATATTCGACATGAACGATTCTAAACATAGTCGCTAAATCGAAAATGACTTCTTGTTCTTTTGGAAACGCACTAAATTTAGCAATATCAGCGAATATCATTTTATCCAAGCCGATAGTTCCAGTTATTTCTAATAGAACTCCGACAACGTCTGCCCTTTGAGACGGTTTCTTTGCGAATCGAACAGCCTGTTCCTTATCGTGACTTGTCGACAGAAATCCGTTCATCGATATTAAACCACCGATATTATCCCGCATTTGAAGAATTTCCTTATTGCTCATCTTTAACCCACGATATAAACGAATGATTTTCATTTTTTTTTGAGTGAAGTTTTGATGTAACTGTTGGTGCTCGAATGCAATTTGGTTGCGTAAATGTGTTATATAAACACGAAACGTATACAGTGCATCGATATCCTCCGTACGCAGCGCTCGATTCACTAGTCTATAAACAAACGATTGTTTACTGTACCAAGTAATAGCGTCTTGAGGTTTCTAATGAAATTTCGAAGAAATAGAATCAATATTTAAATTTACAGGTTGGAGTTGATTTGCTCGAAATAGACTTACGTATTTTTTTCTGAATTCTTCGATGTTGTTGCACTCGACGCGATTCCATCTGAAATACGCTCGACAATAAGTGAGCATTTCTTCAATGCCCGTGTTATTTTTATCTGTTGCTGCTATAGTTTTTAAAACATCTGTCAACAATTGAAACCAAATAAATGAACCCGAGTCTCGCGTTAAATATCTGGTTGAACGTTGTTTACAATCAAATAAATCAAAAGTCATCGATTTTTTTGTAGTTAATTCAAAGTGATTCGTTAACGATTCAATTAGATCGCACTGCTTAGTGATTATATTAACTATTTTTGAATATTTTTCTTTCAAATGTAAATATTTCGACCGGTTTACGCAAAATACAAACACAGCATCGATTTGCGATAACGGATGCATTTCATCAAGATGTTCGATTGCATATGAGCCTGATATAATTAGGTAGACCTTTTCCGTTGAAGCGAACTTCAGATGACCAATACACGCTTCAGGTTTTGTGAAAAATAAAATGTAACAATTTATTTCTTTCAATAAACGGATCGTTAGTTGCACATCTTTTTGATTTTCAGGTTCATCTATATACTGATCAAACCATATAATACTAATATCATCAATAGCCTGTTGATCTTCACTAGTATCAACAGATTTTTTACCATAATTGCGTTCTCCATTCAAATTTATTGCACTATCAGAAGTCATTGCCGTTTAATACGATAACAATAAATAAATGTGAAAATTACAGGTAAGGTCTGTGGAGTAGTAAGAGAGAATGTTATAACCAATCCGATACATACAATATCCCTCGGCTACACACGCATGAATGGTTTCAAGCAGCAAAAAATAATGGAGAAAAAGTCAACCATGACTACTGATACAATATGTTTTTTCTCATGTTTTCGGTGATAAAATGATAGGAAGCTGATAGCGATACTGTCAATCATACGATTTATTGGATGAATCATTTTTTTGATAACAAGTCACACATGTCGCAGCCAGAACAACACGACGTGATGCTCGATAAAAGTAAAAATGATTCTCGATCCTAAACTGGTCTTTTATCAAGTCATACTCATATTGACTTGCTTTTGCCATTCTCTACTTATCAAACTTTCAACGAACTTTTGTCTCGATTCATTGAAGTCAAATCATGGAGTGCTGCCAACATTGCATTGATGACTAATATCGATTTCCCGATTTGAAAACAAAAAAATTTCGAATAGGAAAATTTCATCTTTCCCAGTAGAGTGTATATTCGTAAACGTGTAATTGATTTAATTGTAGCACTCAGGCATGCAGTTTGATAGTATTGTGCAAAGCACGATAATTGCTACGTGATGAAATCGAGACCCATTGAAATCAGATTTCTAGTCTTCTCGAAAGCCTATTGAGGTATCAGAAACTGATTATAGACTGAATTACCATTTCACTCTTATTATGATCGAGTAAGACTAGCGTAAAGCTCAGTATTGTCTACCTTCTATGGAGCTGTTGAATGTAGTTGTCATATGAAATGTTTCTTTTTCTTTCTGTTTCAGCATTTTCATTTGATTTATATAGAAAATGAACGAACCTTCTTTCTTCAATCGCACAACAATTACCCATGTGTAAATTTCAGCAAAAAAGCTAGCTTAAACAGGCTTAAATTTGAGCTTAAAAAGCGCTTGCAAGCGCACATTTTAAGTGCCTTAAAAGTGCTACAAATCAAACTTCAGCGCTTGTAAGGGCTGAAATATATTATGCAATAAAAAAACATTCATTAGATCTCTAACGTTGCTGTATTTGTAAACTATATTCAGAATTTGCTTCTATGCTACCTTTCTACATTTTCATCAAATGATTCAATTTTTGATTGTATACAGTATTGCGCTGGTCATCGTTTTCGAACGTCATCTTATTTTTTTACACTATTAAATTCGAAGTCAGCAATATCAACCACTCAGCTAAATCATCGTACAGACACTTAACGATAAAACTGCATTATATGAATTACGTGAAACCCACGCCGTCAATTCCGGCCTCCGTTTCCTGCCGGATTCCGACCATTTTTCGGCAACTTTCTACAGGATCCGGTGTCTTTCCGGTGGGAACCTGCCGGAAAAAACTTGGAACTTGGAAGCAGTATTCCCGGCCGGAAAGTCATCGCACCGGAATCCTAAATATTACGGGTATTTCCCGGCGCCGGAAACAACCGTAATTCAGCCGGAATACATCACGGAACTTGCCGGAAATCGCCAACAATTCAATCTGCTTCCACATTGAAATCGATTGGGAAAAATCAGATCCAGCCGGAATCCCTCGGCGAATCAATAACCGCTCTACATAAAATCATCGGCTTCATAATCGTCTCATCTCAATTTGATATTCACGACGACACAACCATAAAAGAGATACACCACTGAATCTTTCATAAGTTCCACAGAAACCCAAAATGCTTCCTCAGGTCGGTGCACCTCGGATACTGGTTTAGTGTTTAGGGCTTTCGCAATACCAATACCATCAATACCAATAGCAAGTGGTATTCTATGGTACTGGAACTGATGATATTGATCTTGACGGATACTAGTATTAGCATTGGTATTGATGACAAGACGCAAATAATGTCAAATTCGTGCAAAATTTGCTTTAAGTTTACTTATACATGGTTGAATAGAGCCAGTTGAGCTGATCAAGATTATGTGGTTTTTATTTCTGTTTTTAATGTTGACTTTGAGGAAAATAGAATGTACTCGTGGGATCTAAAAGTTGGCATAAATGGCTTACGTTAGAAACAAAATCCGTTTTTGTTCAATTTTGTTTCGTAATCGTTTTGAAAGTGGTTTTTTTCTACTTTACCGTCGAAAACTGAGTACGAGAATCGTGTTTAATTGATTTTGAAGTTAAAAGTCTATTTAGTGAGGCTGTGCCGAACACCTCTACTAGTGTATCGGAGTATGCATCTTTGGGAACCTATCTAGTTTTTTTGTCGAAAAGATAAATTCAAGTGTTTTACCTCATGAGAACTGCTGAAATACGAGCTTTAACAGTACCCATTTATTATTTTCCTATTTGGTTTCATTCTTGAGAAAATTGAAGTTTTCCATTTCGTGGCTGATATCAATAAAAAAAGTCACGGTTATTTACCTATGTTTACTATCATTGTTTTATCTACGAGCCAAATGAGCGTCATATTCGGAATCAAAAAGAAAAACTGAATCGGACAAGATATCTTCCAGCGAAAACTATGTTTCGATTCAAGCCATACCTGTACTCCCCCTGAGCTGCCTTTTTCTGAAAAATTCCACCAATGGTCCCCCGGGTTGTGCTATGGTCGAACCATAGTTTTCGCTGGAAGTAGTGGCGGTGCTAGGGGTGGGCTCAGCCCACCCGAGAGGAAGTTGAGCCCACCATGAAGATTTTCTAAAGCCCTTGAAAAAATATTTTGTAGCAGCTACAGATATGGTCTTGGTTGGGCTCAGTCCACCCTGAAGAAAATTTCTCGCGCCGCTACTAGCTGGAAGATATCTTGTCCGATTCAGTTTTTCTTTTTGATTCCGAATATGACGCTCATTTGGCTCGTTGATAAAACAATGATAATAAAAATAGGTAAATAACAGTGACTTTTTTTATTGATATCAGCCACGAAATGGAAAACTTCAATTTTCTCAAGAATGAAACCAAATAGGAAAATAATAAATGGGTACTGTTAAAGCTCGTATTTCAGCAGTTCTCATGAGGTAAAATACTTGAATTTATCTTTTCGACAAAAAAACTAGATAGGTTCCCAAAGATGCATACTCCGATACACTAGTAGAGATCCCATGTGTTTCATTACGATGAAACTGCGATCGCACTGTGACCCGTAATTACGGAAAGTTGCGACGTAGTTATGCGTTATTACGATAAAAAAATCGTAGTTACGGCTAAAAATTCACAGTTACGCAAAAGTGCGTCCCAGTTAATTGCAGTTATGCGTCACAGTTGCGTTGCAATAAATACGAGAGATAAGGTAGATTAAGTTATCCTTTTATTTGTATTTTTATTGTGAGCTTAAAACGTTTTTCGGTACAAAAAATAAAAAACTTAAAAATATAAAAATTTTAAAAAATTTTAATTTACAAAACTGAAACTTACAAAAAAATTTTAAATTTCAAAAAATTAAGAAAATAAATATTTAGAAAAATCAAAATATTAAAAGCTAAAAAATTTCAAAATTTACGGAATCACAAATTAAAAAATTTCTAAAATCATGGAAAATAAATATCTAGAAAAATCAAAAAAACAACATTTTAAATGTCTTTAAAAAATTTAATAAATAATTGAAAAAGAATTTCTTTAAAAAAACGTTATATAATTTAAGAAAAAAAGTTTCAAAAATTGAACAACTAAAAATATTTAAATCAAAAAGAATTTAAAAAAAATTAAATATGTATTCTACTGGTTAAAGTAAAATGATTTATGAACGAAAATGTGACGAGCAGTGCTATTTATACTGATTTTCTGTGGCTAAGTATTAGTACTCGAGTGTGACCAATTATAAATAAGGAAGAATCATTTATAATTGGTCAGTTACGTTTACAACGGATCGTGCGATGTGATCACTACGACGCAGTTACGTTGGTCTGCGTCGCAGTAGGCGTAGTTTCTTATAGAGACCTTCACTACGATGATTGCGGCGTAGTTAAACATAATTGCGGCGTAAAATTGGCTCTGCGCGTAACTAAGGCGCAGTTGCAAAAAAAGTGGTGACATGGGATGTTCGACACAGCCTCACTAAATAGACTTTTAACTTCAAAATCAATTAAACACGATTCTCGTACTCAGTTTTCGACGGTAAAGTAGAAAAAAACCACTTTCAAAACGATTACGAAACAAAATTGAACAAAAACGGATTTTGTTTCTAACGTAAGCCATTTATGCCAACTTTTAGATCCCACGAGTACATTCTATTTTCCTCAAAGTCAACATTAAAAACAGAAATAAAAACCACATAATCTTGATCAGCTCAACTGGCTCTATTCAACCATGTATAAGTAAACTTAAAGCAAATTTTGCACGAATTTGACATTATTTGCGTCTTGTCATCAATACCAATGCTAATACTAGTATCCGTCAAGATCAATATCATCAGTTCCAGTACCATAGAATACCACTTGCTATTGGTATTGATGGTATTGTTATTGGTGGTGTTGGTATTCATATTCGTATTCGTTTTGGTGCTCTTATATCTATTCGTATTTGTATTGGTGTTGTTATTGGTATTCGTATTCGTATTGTAACTGCTATAGCTATTCCTATTCCTATTCGTATTAGTGTTGGTTTTTGTATTGGTGTTGGTATTGGTATTACTATTAGTGTCTGTATTCGAACTGCTATTAGTACCGATATATCCGCTATATTCCCTGAACCGATGACTATAAAACACCTACGGTCATCCCTTTACGTACGCTAAGAAATGGGTCGCATCTTTTAGCCATGGACTTTTTTCAAAAAAGAGCTGGCCATAGATTCTTTGACATGGGCAGTCCAAATTTCGCATGTATTTCACCAGAAAGCATATTTGAAGTCAAGAACCAATAAAAATCGAGTTTGCAAAAAATCATGCGAAATTCGGTCTCCCCGTCTCAAATTACCTATCGGGAACTATTTTTTGAAAAACTCGATTTTCATTGGTTCCTGACCGACCAATAGGGTTTTGAGTGAAATGGATGCAAAATTCGTTCTCCCCATCCCATGTTACCTATGCGGCGCCAAAGCTTGAAAAGAGTCCAGAGCTGATAGACCCAGCTCGTTTTTTTTTGCATAGGGAAAAGTTGTCAAGTAAGGTTTTTTTTACTGTCACGGGTTCTGGACCTACTGCACATATATCGGTACCAAGAGCAGTACCAAGACGAATAGCGGACACCATCAATATTGATGAAACAATACAGTATTGGTTTTCTTACATTCCAAATTAAAATCGAGCTGACGCTCACTTTGTTGCTCATTATGCAGTTTTTTTAACCCTTTTCTATTTTGTAAAGTAAAAACTATTGAGGTCAATTTAGGAAAACGTAGAAACAAGAGATCAAGTTGGTCCTTCAATAATGCCTAAGATTGAATGCAGAAATCAAAAATGAGCAAAAAAATCATTCTCATGCTCACACTCAGTCAACGTATCCTTAGCCAACGACTCGACGAAATGAAGTGCATGGCGGACAACGCCACCTTATATAGTCGTTGGATGAGCTTTTTCCGCCAGTGGACGCCGGATCCGGTGTCCGTATTTGACAGGATCCCGTGAGACGGAGTTGCCTTATCCGTTGGTCGGAAACGATTATGTCCGACTTCGGGATCCCGTGGGGTCTTTTGGCAGTAACGGTGTGCTTATTTTTGCTTTGGTGTTTCGATGGAATCCGAGTCGATTCCTGCCTGATACGGACAGATCCTGCCGGAAATTTCCGGTGTCTTTCCGGCCGTATTACTGCTTCCATGTTCCTGGGGGTTCGTGAGGGATCCGGCCCGGATTTCTCGACTTGGGTCCGATAGTTAGTTTTAGAAAGAACATTACTCAAGTAGCACATTCCGAGTATAGGTCTGATCAAATATGATTTATTTTGATCTTGAAGTCCACTGAACTGAAACTTTTGTAGTGAATACTAGCAAAAAACATGTTCACATGATGTTTTCGTAACAACACGGGTTTTCACTAGAGTTTTTAAGGAATATCATGTGTTTCCAAGTTGGTTTCGTGGATGTCCTTTCTTTGTTGATGCAGCTTGTAAATTGAATTTAATCACTTTTGTCGAAACATGTAGATATTCTGTCTCAGTACTGTTCATTCAGGTTTCCGTTAGATTTTACTGAGCGGATATGACTTCGATTGATTTTATAACAAAACGTGTCACACGAAGACACATTCCATGGTGCATAATGACCAGAGACCGAAACAAATGACAAAAGTGCTATTCGATTCGATTCGGTGTTTCAAGATTTTGATTCGATTCGATTCAATTCAGTACCTCTGGAACCCTCAAAATTTTGATTCGATTCGGCATTTTTTTAAAACCCTCAACTGAATCGATTCGATTCCATTTTCGTCTTTGCTAATGACATTGCTGAGAATAGCAATATCCATACTCATATATACCCTTCATTGAACGTTGGATACTAGTTTTCTTGAGAATTGTTAAGTAGTATATATCAGAAAGCGCAATATTCAGTCGATTGTCAAGCGAGTCCCACGACGAGCGTTACTTGTTGGATATTAAAGTTAAAATCAGATTCGTATTTGTTGGTTTAAAAGAATTAAGTTTCTCTTAAATATTTTGTTGAAGCTATCTGGTACGACAACAATGTAAATGAAATCAAAATAAAGTAAATCAATACTCGAATCTGTCTTTCATCTAACTAAGTATTAAAATAGAATTCGATATAGAAAGTATCGAACGTAGATCATCTAAGATTCTTTTTTGAAATTTCGATATTTTGAGATATAGGCAATTGAACGGCAAGAAAGCATTTGAATATCTTTCGAATGAAATCATAATATGAGAAGTAGGTTTTTTAACAACATGGGCAAAATGAAGTGTTGAACTATTCTTATTATTTGACTCCATCGAAGTCTCATGATTGGTATTTAGTTAGATTAGATTTTATTTAATCTTCAGTACTCACGCTTTGCTATCTCATTAATATCAATAATTGTCGTTTTTATATGATACCTGAATGTATTTCAATATTTACTTCCACATCAAGGTACCATCAACTATTAATTCTACTTTCTCTTTTATAATCAAACGATAATTTCCTTTCTGGAAATCAAATGATTGCTTCTATCTATCTGATCCTCTACGTATAGGTTGAGAATGATAAAGTGTCTGATGAACATATTTGATCGATATTATCAACAGAAGAGAATGTTTAATAGTAATCTCGATTTAAGAATTCTGTTACAAAACATTTATCACAATCCCGAACGTGAAATCGACAATTGTGTAATACGATGATGTCGAACCAAGTAATATATGTTCTTCCTTTTTTTGTCATTGCCAACTACGCCACGCATTAATTTTTTTCTAATTCACAAATAAAACTATTTTAGTTTTGAATAAATACATTTTTTTATATTTCAAGCATTGGTTTGGCTTTGATGAACAGAAAAATTTAGTTTCAATATTAATCATAGTGAACAAGTTCTTCGTCGAAAACAAAAACATCACCGAGGAAGAAATGTAAGATTCATGATTATGAAAAAGTTTTTCCAATCATGAATAAAATTACACTAATTAGTCGAGTATTCCGATTAACAGTACAGATTATCTGAAAGAATGAGTAAATAATCTAATTTTATTTGAAAATCGATGGAATATTTATTTTGAAAAACGTTTTTCCAAAAAATCTAAATCAATCTGATCGGTAATGTTAACACATGAACAGAAATTGAAGTAGCGGGTGGATCGAAAGTTTTGACAGAAAATATTTCCTTGTTTTCGGTCTACTTCAATTCATTTCAGACAAATAAAAACCTACGGATTAAAACCAGAACCAAGTACTAGTTCTGAAAATGGGCTTTGAAAGTGTGTGTGTGTGTGTCGGTTTTTCTTGGCAGATCGCAAATTAATCTTTGAAAGAATTGAAAGATTATTTTAGACAGGAATTCTTTTTGTCGGTTTTTATTCTTGAAAATTGTGATTCGAAACTAGACGCTAAAATCTTTACTACTCCAGCAGCTGTGGAAGCGAGATCTGCTGTACAGAATGCACAATTTGCGTTCATTTTAGTAGATGGATAAGACCCCTCAACTTTTGCTTTTTCTACATCCTCATTTTTGAGAAGTCTAACCTTTTATCAAAAATTTTTTACACAAAAAAGCGCATGAAAGCATAAACATAACTTGACTTGTGTAAAAACTAGAACGTAATTCAAAATCGTATTTTTTAAAAGAAGTATTTCCTCTAAAAAAAACTGTAATATTCAATAATTTGTAGCATATTTGCACGTGGGCATAGAAAAATTGGCAAAATTCTGTTTATACGTCGTCTAAAGTAGTTTTCAAGATCTTTGAAACATTTCTTCACTACCCAAGCAGACAAATTTCGAGAATTCACGGGTTAAAACGCATTCAATTTTGTTTTTCTTCAA
>OENT01003263.1:0-13730 GCA_900239685.1 Rotaria macrura | reverse complement strand
GCACATTAAGTTACTTTTCAGTTAGGTAAATAAAGTAAAGTAAATACTTTATTTACTTATTTACTAGTAACTTAGTAAATTCAGATTTACTATTTACTGGTAACTCAGTAAATAAAGTATTTACTATTTACTGGTAACTCAGTAAATATAGTATTTACTATTTACTGGTAACTCAGTAAATATAGTATTTACTATTTACTGGTAACTCAGTAAATATAGTATTTACTGTTTACAGGTAACTCAGTAAATATAGTATTTACTATTTACCAGTAACTTAGTAAATATATATTTACTTATTTAGTAGTAAATAATAAATAAAGTATTGACGTTACTTTATTTACCCAACTTAAAAGTAAAGTAAATGTGCCACCCCTACAGCATATAGAGTTAAGTGTGCTGACTACGAATATCAACATTATGAGGTCCTTGAACCTTTTCTTAGTTGTGTAAGCTTCAGATTTCAAGATGGCCTTTTGCAATGATACTGTCAATTTTCAACTTCCTGTCGATGCCTTTGCACGGAAGTATTTTTTCGAAATGTATACTATATATTTGAAACTATATCTTCTATCTGAAAATGAACAGAAAATTAGTTTTTCACTATGAATTTGCCTGATACTTTGAGATCAAGGGGTCAAAAATCGCTTTTTTCCTGTCTTAAACCATGTTTGGTCCCTGTTTCGTCATGAGGAATGCTAGAAGCAAGGCCATTTTTTCCTAATATACGTAATTTTTTATGCTCTATCGATCTAAGGTGTTCAAAATGTGAAAAATGTGAAGATATTGGTGTCTCACTGTCAAAAACGTTAAGAATCCCTTCTCGTTTGAATTATGTTACTAAAGACATCATATAATGATGAGGATTGGGCCATTATTTCTAAACTTACCTCGATTATATAATGAGTTGGTGGACTTAAATGATTGAAGTATTAGAGGTGGATAAATCTAGCTCTTTCTTCAAAAGTATTTAAAGGGAGATAAGCATTCTCTAATAATCAATACAGATATGTATACATGCGACTTGCAATAGGTCAACGGGTTTTGAATGACTCACCTCCTGTGCAACAACGCAGAGGAGAAGAGCAAATATGTACAGATGCACGCCAATAGGAGAAGGAGAATCCTAGTAAATATTTCGACCTTTTCAAGTTCGTTATATATATTTATTTGCTTACTCAAAAGAGCGATTATATATATTCATGATTTCATGACGGCAGTTGTTAACTTATTACTGCTGATTTCGTCCATGTGATTATGGTTATTTATAAATTTGCAAAACTATTATTTTAATTTTTTCGTTTCCTGATTGTCGACTGTAATGGCCGTACAGTTATAAAGTGGTGTTGTCAGTCTCCCCATGGAAATGTAGCTATCCGGACTCGTAGCTATGTCACATAAATTCTCTGGTACTTGCGGTTGACCGACCATGGTACTTCCAAATGTGGACCAGCCTCAAAACAGCCTCTCAGAGCTTGTCTAGAGCACGCAGTCTAAGGTAAAAATGATAATAATCTTGAGACAAGCACTCAAATATTTGAACTACTGAAAGAAAATTTACCGAGAAAAGGATTCTTAACGTTTTTGACAGTGAGACACCAATATCTTCACATTTTTCACATTTTGAACACCTTAGATCGATGGAGCATAAAAAGTTACATATAGTGAGAAAAAAATGGTATTGCTTCTAGTATTCCTAATGACAAAACAGGGTCCGAACATAGTGTAAGAAATGAAAAATCAGATTTTTTGAGTTTTTGAGCATGACGCACCCTGTTTTTCACTTTTCCAAAATTGTAGATCGATAGAGCATAAAAAATTACGTATAGTAGGAAAAAATGGCCTTGCTTCTAGCATTCCTCATGACGAAACAGGGACCAAACATGGTTTAAGACAGGAAAAAAGCGATTTTTGACCCCTTGATCTCAAAGTATCAGGCAAATTCATAGTGAAAAACTAATTTTCTGTTCATTTTCAGATAGAAGATATAGTTTCAAATATATAGTATACATTTCGAAAAAATACTTCCGTGCAAAGGCGTCGACAGGAAGTTGAAAATTGACAGTATCATTGCAAAAGGCCATCTTGAAATCTGAAGCTTACACAACTAAGAAAAGGTTCAAGGACCTCATAATGTTGATATTCGTAGTCAGCAAACTTAACTCTATAAGCTGGAATACATTTCACTTGAGTTTTGGAAAATAAAATTTTTTACCATCGCTGTGGGGGGCCACAGGGCCGAAAATTATTTAAAGCAATTTGAGAAAAAACCTATGGAACATGATTAGAGTCTAGACCTAACTTCAATCCAATAAAAATAGCTCGATTTTGTTAAGGGCAAAAAAGCGGCCTTATCCGCCCTAGTCCTTTATGAATCTATGCGCAAAAAGCTATGATATTCTTAGCATCTGATTTTTAATAATTGTATCAGACAGTGTGGTTTGACCAAATTAGAAACTTGCAGTAAGAATTGGCATAATATTTCTGAGATAATGATTTCGCATATAATTTTTGCAGGTATCTTTTATGATCACTCATGATATTGCAGTAAGATCGAATGCAACCATAAAAGACTCCATTGCCTATCTTCCTATCTGATCATATATGATCTTGGAAGATCAAACGCAAATCTTTCATCTATTTGTACTGTAAGATTCTTGGCAGATGTTGCTTGTCCGCCATATATTACTGCTAGATTACAGAAAATCTTATGCATGGATAAGATCCTACCAAAATGCTGCATTACCAATGGATGTAAGATTTATTGGATGACTTCCTAGTCGAACACTTTGTAAGCAATATCTTGGCCAAGGTCTTGGGTACAGATGTGTTGTGATCTTAGGTAGAGGTCCTTAAAATCTTACCTACAAATTCATAAAAGCTTGGATGCTTATTAAGATAAAAACGTGTAACAGCTTCTACGATTTGTTACAAAATCTATGATACATTCTGAAACCGTGGTTCAAACCTATTATACAGTGCATTTGTTTTCAATAAAAGCATGCTATTTCATGCTTCCCAGTGTATTTCCGCTTAATTATTCTAATTCTAAATAATTCAAACATGTCAGATATTGGAATTTGACTGGTTTTCTATTGAATCAATTTCCATCAGAACACTTCAGGGTAGTTATATTCCGATCATTGATAGAGATCCGCATGTTCTCGGGTAATAAATCCTCGAGAGATCGTTTTGGAACAAATTACTAAAATTTATTTTTCGTACGTTCAATCATGTCGTTTATATACTACTGTATATGAATAACAAAACTGTCAATAACGACTAGTCAGCGTGGACACACACGAATGATGTTTCTATTTGTTTCACTAAAGATTTTGTGAGAAGATAATAGTAATCGGCATATTTTTCATGATCTCGCCAATATCTTAGATGCACTTATATATGGTACAACCAAGATATGCACGCACAAATTATCTTTTCAAGATCTTCACAAGATCTTGCTGCCATGATGTGCGGCCAGGGTTTTTCTTTTTTATGCTCGTGTGTGATCTTCAAGATCTTACGTCTGATTTTTCAAGCTGGGTAAGGAAAATATTTGAAAAACAGAAATCAGTCACATGCATCGAGTAACCCTCCCCTCTTTAATAGAACACCACCAGGAGAAAAATTTCGTCCGGCGTAAATAGGAGCCCCTTTAATCAATTAATTTTTTGCTTACTGGGGACTTTAATTAGGGTTTCCCAATCAAAATACGTTTGATTCTTAGGGTTTTCAGTTGGAAATATCAAGAGAATGTGTTCATAATGATAATGACACCCTTAAAACTCTGAAAATCCCGATGCGAATCCTGAAAATCGCCTTTGTTTTCTGAAAAACCTTTTTAATTAAATATTGGGAAAAAAATTGGTTCTTAATAGAAGACCCCCTTGGAAAATTTTTGCAGTGAAACATAATAGAAGACCCGGGTCTTGTAGTGTCGGGGGGGGGGGTTTAAGGTGAACTCAAATATTTAAATATCTTTGATTAAGCTTGAAGTAGACTCATTATTGAAAAGAATCAAGAGCAGATGTTTTCGAATATATACTGTAAAATCGGGCTCCTTTGGTGAAGATTAAGATAAATATAAAATTGTTTAATATTTCAATTGAGAATCCATAAGGTCCAACAAGACACAAACAAGAAGTTGACACATTCAATTCAGGATTGGAATAATCAAAAATGGTTGATCAAAGATAGAAATCATCGTTTTGCATGTTGTTGATAAATTCACTTTTTTTTCTTTGTGAAGAGTTTTTCGATTTTATTAACAATAAATGTATCGAAATAGCTGTTTTGATGATTTGAGAACATTTTCCTTATAGTAGCTTTTAAAAATAATCTGAGTTCTAGGGATTTAATTTCTAAATGTCGAAATGTATCCTTAACGACAATGACAAATCGTTGTTCAATTCAATCGTAACTTTCTAACATGAGATGTGATTCAGAACTTTTGAAATTAAGTTTACAAGATTAGAAATCAAATTTTGAGATCAAATGATGAATGAATGGTTCCCAATAAGAATATATTATTAATTTATAAATACAAAGTACTGTTTCAATAGTGATAGCCCTTCGATATGGACCTTTTAGAAACAGATACTGTTTGCATTCAATTAGTTGTCTTATGGTTGTTGGTGCTCGTTTTACCATTGAAAAAAATTGATATTTTAGCTGTTGATATTTGAGATAATACTCCTATCAAATATCCTTTATGATGCACTCGAAATGAAGATACTTTGAAGAATATCATATTATCAAACATCAATAGAATCCAAACCAGTTTTAAGAACGCAACTTCCATTTATTAAAAAAAACTTTAAAGAGTTTATCTTGACTGATTATTTCAATAGAAGCATAGGAAGTTTGGTTCGATAGAAACATTTCGAATCCGAACGGATTTTTATAGATGACCACGTCCAAATTGTATTCTTAAAGAAAAAAGTAGAAAAATCGAACTAACTGCAGTCAAATTAGAGCATAATTTTAACCGACGAATTCTGTTTTCTTTCGTTTAATATAAACGAACCTATTTGTCGACAAATACGTTTTTGCTGTTTTTTGATAGAAAAGGTTCCTCGTTTAAAAATCAGCAGGTGCAAATAAGAAATATCAATTATTCAGTAAGCGTTTTATTTTAATTCCAACTTTAATCTTCGAAAAATTGCTTATTATTCATCCTCTTAAATGTATAAAAGGATCGCAGCATCGAATATCTATATGGACTTACTCAATAGGTGAAATAGACCAGTCAAAAGGCAATGATTTATTTACGGATTTTAACATGTTTTACGTAGGGATATTAACAAATCTTTCATCTAATCTATTTACTGCTGTTGTTTTCTTTCTCCCTTTAGACTTTCAAGTAAGTATTAGTCATTATATTTGATTTTTTGCATTTATTTCTAACCAAAGATAAAAGCAGAGAAGATAAGTGGGTTTATTTTCACATAACCCAATTCAGTTTTTCTCTGTTTGAATGAAAATTGATTGTAAGACAATATATATATATATATATCTATATATATCTGTTAAATAGCATTGATTTCATCATTAATTTTACTCAATAATGACATATGTCGAGAAGCTACATGGAATCGTCATGGAATCACCGTTGCTGGTGGATATGGTCAAGGTTCTGAATTTAATCAATTATCGTATCCAGAAGGCCTATTTATAGATCGAGATAACAACTTATTTGTTGCTGATAAAAACAATAATAGAGTCATGAAATATATGATTGGAAATCGAATGGGAGAAATCGTTGCTGGAGATAACAAATCTGGAAATCAATCGCACCAACTTAATGGACCAACTAAAATTGTCGTCGATGATTCTGGAAATATGTTTATTTGTGATCACTTGAATAAACGGGTTCTACGTTGGTCTATTCACAATAACCAAGGAGACATAATTTTAGATAATATAACTTGCTGGGGATTAGATTTAGATATTCAAGGAAATTTATATGTTTCTATTATGGATAACCATCAAGTTATGAAATGGCCAACTAACGAAATAGTTGCTGGTGGAAATGGAAAAGGAAATCAATTAAATCAATTGTCAAATCCATATCATATCTTTGTTGATAAAAATTCGAAAATATACATAGCTGATAAAGGAAATAATAGAGTTGTTAAATGGATTGAAGGTGAAAATGAAGGAGTTGTTATAGCTGGTTTAAATGGCTATGGAAATGGTGCTGATCAATTATACAGACCGTATTCAGTTGTTGTTGATCAAATGGAAACAGCTTATATTGTCGAATATATCAATTTACGAGTAACACGTTGGTTTCAAGATAAAAATTCAAGTTCTATTATTTTAGGTGGAGCTCCGTGGGGCATTGCAGATGATAAATTATATTTCCCTCGAGATTTAACATTTGACAGAGAAGGAAATTTATATGTTGCTGATGGAAATAATCACCGAATTCAAATGTTTTCTATTGACACAACTAATTGCTAGTTTTTGAATTTTTTTAATAAATTCTTTTGAATATTATTATTATTATTCGTATTTTAGCCATGACTTCTAATTTCGTAATCGATTGAATTATCAAGTTTCTTTTCCCCAGCGGAAATTCTTTATCATTTTTATAGGTTCCTGGTCATTGGCGCTTGAAAACATCTAAACAAAACTCAGAATAAGTGTAATCGTAAAGCAAGAGAGAGGAGATTGAATGTCACAATGAAGTAATATGTTTGAAAAAGTTGGAGAGAGATAGAGGCAGGCGGGAAACAGATGATTATTTTTTGATTTTAAATCAAAAAAATCACGAAGCTCAATGATTCGATTGCCATGATTTTTGGTATTCTTGCTATTTGAAATATCAATCTAGAGGAGGACAGTTTAAATCCGATTTTCTTGATTTCTGTGACTTTTCTGATTTTCTCGATTTTATTGATTTTTCTGATTTAATTCGATTGATTAAAATTAAAAAAATCAAAAATGAAATCCAAACAATCAAAAAAAATCAAGAAATCAGAAACCAGCTGTTTCCCTCTTGGATAGAGGTTACCTAAATGATATCAAATTATCAGTGAACTTGTTGAATATGGTTTGTAAATAAAAGTAAAAGACAAGTTTTCCGATTTCATTTTAGTAACTATTGAGTTTCTGTAGAATAATGACAGCTATGAAAAACGTTTTGGCGATAATACTATTGACAGTCAGCTATGATACGCATAATTGTGACGGAAACCCATTATTCATCTAGGCACATCTTCTTGTAAAAACATGAATAATTAGGTATATTCAATATCATCTAACAAGATTTGAAAACGGCTATGTTCTGCAACTTATCGAAAGAATGTTAGGACGAATTGAAAATTTTAATTTATATCTTTCTTCATGCAGGCTTTCATCTGAACTAGACAGATTGAAAGTCTGAGGACTAAATTTCGATTTGTAATAGTTGTGTCAGTTCTGTGGTTGGTGGAAACTGTCAAAAATAAAAAAATCGAAACACAGGAAATAAAAATATTCAAAAGAATGTGAAAGAGAATAATGTAGAATACATTTGAATAGATCATTAGCAAAATTTATTTGTATTTATTTCCATTGTTCATTTTTCGTCCTGGATATTGTATTCTAAGTAGAATTTAAATAAGTTCGTTGTATGAAACAGATCTGAATTAAGAATGATCTCCAACTCAACAACTCTAAATGTTTGTTTCACAATCTACAATATAAAATAAAACTTGGAATATCAACAAAAGACGAACCATTATTAATATTTAAAAATCATCTATTAAGATGCAATAAAACGATACTCTCATTAAAATATTGAATGTGTAGTGAACGAAGATGTGGCATTTATTTTAATCGATTACTTATATGTACGCTTATAATATTCAATTTCGAACTTGGTTATCAAGAAAACACCTCGATATGTGGGCTTTCATTTAGAGACCTGCGGAGCCAATGTTTTTATTTTCAAACCCGACTCCGACTCCGAAAAATTTGATTCCACTAACTCCGACTCCGAAGATTTTCGTTTTTTAACTCCGACTCCGACAGATTCGGAGTCAGAATCGGAATCAGAGTTCGGGGGTCCCGCAGGTCTCTACTTTCATTCCACTGATACCAACTCAGCACATTTGGTTCGAATTCGAGCATATTTTAATTGAATTCCATACTGGTGCATCTCTAATGTGACCATCAACAAAAGCAAAATTTTTCCAATTAAGACTATATACGCTACACGGCAGATGTTGCGAAAAAGAAATCATCGCTAAGGAACTCTTTTCAAGTTTATCATTTTTAATTGGAAAGAAGAAGCAATAACATTGTAATTATATTTTATATATTTTCTCGTCTTTTTTTCAGATAGTATTCATTATGCATTAAAGGTATCAATTCCTTGTTCCAATATTTTCCTTTTCGAATTTCTCTACCGAGATCATCGTATACTTATGAATAAAATAAAAGATTTAAGCAGAAAGGTACTCGATCGCAAAATCTTTTGAGAATTCTACAGTTGTTTGAAAAACCCTTTAGAAATTCTAAATATTTCGTAGAACTCTAGAAGAAGGATGTGATACTGAATACCTTTTCCCAAAAATCCTTTAAAGTTTTTGATTATATTGTGGTATTTTCGATTCTCCGAAAATCGTGTGTATCAAAGCTTAATTCTACTAACTCAAAGGGATGGCAGTCAATTTTTTCCACTCTCCTCCTTCAAATACGACTACTTTACAGCAAAAACATGACCCAGAATCGACTTAATCGCTCTCTCTTTGTGGGCATCCATTCTGCAAATCCCCATAACATCAGCTAAATTGGTCAATGAGGCACTTTTTAATTTTAATGAAGTTCAAAAGATATTTCATAGGTGGAACGATCTGTAGTTGAAAAATCTCTATCATGACAGCTATAACTCGCCAGAACGCCAAAGTTTATTGAAAACTGTTCGTGTTTAAGATAATTCAGAACTATCATATTGCTTCAATTAGTATCATCTATATCTTCATAATGTCATGTCCGTTGAAACTTTCATTTCTTTCTCAATTATTTCAATTGATCGACTGTGAAAATAACTTTAGAATTGTTGAAATTGACAAACCACGGATCCTCGTGATTTTAGTGCAATAGTGGTCAATTAGTAATACCTTACATATACATTTAACGCTTTTGAAAAAACGCTTATAATCTATCGGAAAACTGGATTAAATTGTTAATATTAGTAGTTGGGTGAAGGTTTTGAATTCATTAAACTACACGTAACACCGAAGTCCAACTTTGTCTGATTCCACGACACACCTGAATTTCATCGTAAAACAGGTACAATAACTTGAAATCTAATGCAAATTTCAGTAATTGTCAAGAAACTGTTCTTACATTATATTATAAAAAATGCCCTCTTTCGAGTTCGAGTTCATTCTGTATTCTAAGAAGAAGAAGAAGAAGAAAATGATTAATTCCGTCATGCATACTGAGGTCGGCTATACAGAAGTTGGTGGATTTTGATTGGTAAAGACCCGTTAGATCGACTTAGAGCGTCGTAGATCGACGCCTGGCCAAAAAATCGGTTGATCCAAAATGTTGACTGGTATCGATTCCATCTATGCTTCTCACCTTTATTGTTCTCATTAATGTTTCTTTTTTTTTATTCTCCTTTTTTGCTAAATACATATAGAAACGTGTTCGTTTTTATGTAAATTATGCTATTGTATGGCGACAAAGATTAGAATAAAGTTTATTACCATCTTCAGTTATGTTTCTTCTATCCAAAATTGATATGTTTCGGCCCTTCTTCCATTGACAGCAGCTGTCTTGAAAAAGCCGGCTAATCTCCAATCAAATTACAACTTCCATTTTCAAATGTCAATTATTTCTGAAGATTATTTTTATTCGTCTGAATTTGCTTCTTTGTGTTAACTTCTATTTAATAGAAGTATTTTCCTTCAACATTTTGCTTCACTCACCAATTCTTTATGTCCCTCTTGCTATTGAAATCACATAGGAGAACTTTCAAGCTAAAACCGTGGAGTTTAATGGTCAAGGTGAAGTTAATGTTTTGGATAAAAATCAACGTTCTCTCATCATCAGCTCAGATATAATATGTTGTTTGTAGCTCTCAATTCTCAAGTGGCTGCTCTTACCTTGTAAGTCTTTTATCTCTTTTCTCTTCTTCCCTTTCATACTCTCGTCTTTTGGTTGTGCAAAGCAACATGTGTTGTAGCTGAAAACGATTCGATTTTATGATACAAAGGATTAAAATAAACTTTGTTCTCACCCACGCTGATTTTTCTTGTAACAAAACTCATCATAGGCAACAATAAACTACGAGATTCTTTCGCCTTTCATTAAAATTAGGAATCAAAAGCTCATGTTCATGAGCACCGTGGCCGATGGTGAGTGCGAGCTGTACATTACTAATATAGGTCTTCATTTACGCTATAATATACCTCAGAGAAAATTATTCTTCGTCTATCTGATACTGTAAAAATGTCTCAACACGATTAATTTCTTAATAAGAAATCTTATGCTATGTTTGTTGCAAAAGAATTAAATTCAAATGAAGGGATAATCAAATTGATTTTGATTTATTTATTTATTTATTAGAATTTCATAATCTATTCAAGAAATGAACAATGAATATATGTGCTGCATCGTGCACTGAAAAAAAATAAGGTGTCATACGAAAACTCTCAGGTTTCGTCATGTTTCACTATTCTATTTAAGTGTCCGTAGGATCATACGAAACTTGTAGGAGGTTTAGCAATATCCAAGGTTTTGTAAAATTCTTTTTAGAGTTTTAAAATATAAAAGTGCTTCGTCCTGAACCCTTTAAAATTTGCGTTACTCCTCAGGTTTGGTCAAAAACCATTTTGAGTTTCGTACACAAAAGGTTTTTGTAAACATGCTTCGCGTAGAATTAGGGTTGCGAAATTACCATCTCAAAGTCGTTATGCATCCAAGTAGCTGGTAACATGTCCGCTACCAGTTACGTGCTTACCGTAACAAGCCGCTACAGTTACTGCTTAACTCAGTAACGGGTTGAATCACTCATATTATAATTATAAGCATCAAAAGAGGTTTTAAGAAAGATTACAAAATTCTATTAAGTTCGACCAGAGTATATCAGGCTCGGGGAGTCCATTTGTGAAATCCTTATATTCACGATTTTCAGTTCATATTTTTCAAGAAAAAAAGTTTTTTCCACAAAAGTTTGAAGTGTTTCATTGAAATTATCTTGTTTCTTACGAAGTCTGTTTCTGCATTCAGAGATAGATTTTTAAAAAAGAAGAGTAAAAGTGATATTAATAAAAATTCCTGTACCAGATTCAGACTCCTTGAGCCCGGCTTGCTTTACTCAAACATTTTATAATTTCGTTTTTCTTCCTGAAAACATGCTTTGCAGATTATTGGAAGAGTCGTTGATTCCATCGCTCCGATACCGTTACCGGGTAACTGGTAACGGAAACATTACACGTTACTTGATGAAATATTCCATTTCTAGTTATAGATCAGTTTTCAGATGAGCAAATAATAATGGTGAGTTCGATTCTAAAACTTACCGCCTGCTGAAATATTTTATTTTTATTTAGATCAGTTGTCATATGAGCAAAGTAAAATGGTGAGTTTGATTTTAGAAGTTACAACAAGATGAAATGTTCTTTGTCTATTTAGATCAAACATCACAAGTCGATCGTTTCGCCCATCTGAACCTGGAGGAACTAGCAGAAAAAATGCCAGAAAATTGCGGTATTCTGTAAGAATAGACATGGCATCGCTGGAACATGGAATTAGTCTCCTGGCCAAAAACTTTCCTGGTTTTTTCTAGTGAGTTCCGAGTAAGTTGGTGTGTCTTTCCGCAAGAAGCGGAACAAATCATGGGAAAAAAATTAGGAAAGTTTGTGTTCTAAATACTACATTCATGCTTCCACGATAACATGTGTTTCGCTACAGGATACAGTGATTCGCTCTTACTTTTCTACCGGTGTTCACAGGACCTGGTTTTTTTAGTGAGTGGGAGGTTTTAGCACTGAATGCTGATGGAAAAATACTTCCGCAGTGGAGCATAGCATTCGGCGAAACTTACATTCAATGTTGAATCGTGAATTGTAAAGAACTCCAAGTACGAAAGGCTCGCTATTGGCTATTAAAAATTAAGACCTTTTACGAAACCTAATGTCTAAGAAACTTTAAAGGGTTTCAATTTCGTTGCAAAAATCGGAACCCTTTAGGGTTTCGTGTGGCACCTTTTTTTCTTTCAGTGTAGCCACCCTTTCTACTTATTTACGTATTTCTTTGACATTCGATACAATTAAATGCCGTTCATATCGCGTTGACGTTTACTGAGAGTTGTCCAAGGACTGAGGTGTTGATTCTTCCACTTCCTATACACACCAGCTAAAAGTGACACACTCCCCAGAGAACTGAGAACTAGCTCTCCAAAACTTCACGAAACCTCAGTCACTGATCAATACTTTCACATGAGCAAACTCCAACTAACAGTCAATTCTCGTCCGGAGAACTGACACCAACATCAGCCATCATCATTCGATTCACACAACGAATATGCAGACCAGAATAATTATCCTCCACATGGAACGACACGTCCGTGGGTTGAGAAACTATAACAGGTCTGCTGACAGTTCTTAGGATATGAGATAGATACCAAGAAGGAACCTACCAACAACCCCTGCATGAAACGAAGGACCTGAATATTACAGTTAAGATGCCAAACTTATAGTATGTAACTGTGAAAGTCAGGTAACTGAGGTAGGTAGCTGTCACGTATCCACTTCAGTTCTCAGGAACTGTCAACGAAACTGTCATAAGCCCATATCTCTCCTGCGTATCACAGCATGTGAATAATCATTTTTGATGTGAGAGTGGCCCCTTTAGTAATCGAATGATGATGGCTATATGTTGGTGTCAATTCGCTCAATGAGTATTGCCAGTTGGTTTTCGTAATTTCCTTGGTGCCTTTTCTAATGGATTGTCGGCGGTTAATTCCCACGAGGGGGAACCATAATCAATTGAAGTCGTCGACTGTCATGATATTGAATTCCGGTTTATTCGTGGTGAGCAATCAATTTGAAGCTCAGAAGGTTTTGTGAAGTCTTGGAGGTTCAGATTCTGTTCTTCGGGAATATATCAGTTTTAGCTTCACTTTTTAACAATTGGAAGAATTCCTAAATCTCACTCCTTGGAAACTACTGTTAAAATGGTAATACCAACATACAAATCGAATATGATTCACACCAGATTATAGCTTCAAATAGGATTTGCGCTATGAAATCTCCAACTATTAAATTAGTATATTGACGAGTGCTGTGACAGCTCATGGTTATATCCATCGCTTGGTCTGGGGGAAATGAATATGCGAACCAATCTAAGTTTAGAAGTGAGTACTATAACGACTTCGTGTTACAAAACTGATATCGGACACCAGCTATTTTCACAAGAACGAGGAAGACGACACATTCTTCTTTTGAGAACTGCCTACCGCAACTAGGCTCTGTTACGATCATAAACTAGAAGACGTTTTCTTAGTAAATGAATTTCTATTTCATTCAATTTTCAAATTAACAGATTAATAATCTATCCTACACCGAAAGAAAAAAAGGTGCCTCACGAAACCCTAAAGGGTTCCGATTTTTGCAACGAAATCGAAACCCTTTGAAGTTTCTTAGACATTAGGTTTCGTAAAAAGTCTTCATTTTTAATAGGCGATAGCGAGCCTTTCGTACTTGGAGTTCTTTACAATTCACAATTCAACA
>OENT01003262.1:0-13746 GCA_900239685.1 Rotaria macrura | reverse complement strand
TGACCCATGCGTATAAAAATATATTTTTCATGATACCCGAGGAGTAGCCCAGGCTCAAAAATTCTGAATGCCTGTTTTTTAGGAATAAAGTTGACACAAATGATCAGGGGCGATTTCGTATTTTTTGACTGTCAAAGGCTCACGCTCATATGAGCGCTCATGAGTGGGAGCGCAGACCGCTCACGCTCACATGAGCGAGAGCCCAATACCGCTCACGCTCACGGTGAGCGTGAGCCGATATCGCTCATGAGCAGCTCATATGAGCGTCGATGAGCGTGAGCTGTACAGCCCTAATTATAATTAGTGACATTTGGAAACCTGTCCATTTCTTCTTTTTTAATTTTCATTAGTTCTCAAGCATAAGCAACAGAGATCGAAGAGCACCAATATACTGCAAAACTAGGATATCGACCAAGATCTATTGTGTTCTTCTGCACTAATATCACTATAATTTTGCAATATATACAAGTACGTATTAACCTGCATGTGTTTAAAAAATCAGCAAATCAATCCAATGATTTAGATGATTGCAGTAAACATTTTTTAATGTGAACACTCAAGATAATACTTGAACATATTTATCCCGGCAAAAGACTCATTTTCGCCATCTAACAACTTTATCTAATTCGGGATTGAATTGAAACAGAAATTGCTCAGTACGAATTGCATCTCCTAACTATAACGAAATTCTCGCATTTGTAAAGACGTTGGCAATTCTGGAGGTTGCCATTCATTTACCATCAATGAGTAAGTATAAATCTATAGGAAAATAAAGATATCACAAGACATTGACATCTGGAGAAAAATAATCAGATTTTATTCTTAAAAATTATAATAGGATGTAGCAGACCGAAATTCAGCCGATACAGATGCCGAAAAGAGAGAAACTGTGTGCCATAGGTGGGTAGTATGTAGCAGAAAAACATGGTACAACATCAAGTTAGCTGAAATGCATAGATCATGAGATAAAACAAAGACAATCGTGGAAAGAAGAAGTTAAAAATAAATGCGTTCTAAATTTTTTTTCAGCACATTTCATTGATTCTAACAAGAAATAGAATGTTACGTGGATTAAAGCTGATTCATCCTATGATTGTGATAGTGATCGGGCGATGAGTTTCATATGAAACATCATGTGCCGAGCTGTAACTTTGCAGTCATAAAAATTTCTTTCACTATAATTAATAGTGAACCAACCTTTCTTACGTCTAATCCACAGTATATAGAGCTAATCTTGAGGACGAAAATGGATTCTTGTTTTTTTTTCTACTCAGAAAAATCGATGAAAATATGTCAATTATTCCGTGAACGAAGTGAGTGTGTTGAAATCAATCAAAAGCACTCGGAGCATCATTTTTTAGGAATATTATTCTTCGAAAAGCTTTCATCACTCTCTTTTCTTACTAATTATTCATTCTATAATGGAGTACCGAAAAACTTTAAAAAAAAATTTAATTAGACTAGTTAGTACCATCTTATAGGTGTTACAATAATTATAAAGATTCGATATTAATCTAATGCCGCTCCTAAGATTCATAGGGGTTATTTAATTGTTAAAACGATTGGAGCACGGTATACGCAAATAAAAGATAGATACTGCTATCATGAATGAGTTTTGACGACATAATCTGATAGTTTTGCATTCAAAAAGTAGATTTTCTGAAGTACCTATTTAGAATAAAAACGTTCAAGTTCTAATCTAGTGCGTTTATTTCTTTATTCAGGAAAACTAGCTCAAATAAAATTGTCTTTTCTATGAATAAATTACATATAAAAAATTTCAATATCTCTCTTAAAAAATCTACAGAGATTTTCTGGCACGTCACAGGGAATCGGCTATGTCTATATATCGTTGTGTGAGTCTGTGACAATTAGATTGACTATGTAACCTGTTTGAGATATTTATACCTGTGCATATATTCCATTTTCGTCAATCTTTAACAGACTTTATCTTTTCTCATGTGTATGCTACGTGTTCTGATGAAAATTTAAGAAATGACCAGATCTCACCCTAAATATTCAATGGTATGCTGAGTTCTTCTGCCATATATTGTGCCTTTCCTAGTTTTAAGCGCATGATCTGCAGCATTGCTAGCAATATTTATGAAACAAAGTAGCCAACACAACAGTAACCTTCTTATACCAACACAGTCTGGATGAATCAGAAAGAATATAATTGACATGGATTGATATAATCTTAATTGTTGAAAAATCAGCCAAGGGAAACTACAATCAAAGAAAAAAGAGTATCGTTGTATACCAAAAAAAATCAATCTCAAGTTATTATCCTTTAACATATTTTCAGCAATCTTTGGCTATTTTCTGCATTTAAAACATTTCAATATCAGCTCTGGATGATTATTTATAGTGAAAATCGCATTTTCTGCATAAACTAATATCAATTGACAAACAAGAGATTTCTCGAATAGTTGATGATAAGAAAAGATTAGGTTGTGTACAGAGCATAAGAAAAGTTCTAATACATCGCACTTTCAGTATTTTCAAAAGAGTTAATATTTCATTTGAAAACCTGCCGAAATTCTTGATTGCGTCTTTGTGTCTGTTACAGGTGATTCATTACTATAGTAGACTGGAAGACTTTTCCTCTGTGTTTACTTCGTTGTCGTTCATGTTCGTCGTTATCTTTCTTCTCTCTTTTTCTATTCTTTTGATATATGAACTAGGATCAAGGACAAAATAAATATATAGAACAAGTTCAGTTCGAAATCGAGCTAACAGTGTCCCTCATCGTTTCATGCATCTTGAGAATAGAAAAATGAAACGATCAACTTTGTTTACGAAATATACGATTGACTTTTTGTGTATAATATACAAGATCTCGATAATTCTTATTGTATCATTTAAGATCAGTTCTGCCTCTCACAACATATATAGAATGAATAGAAAATAATTGTACATTCAAAAACTATTAAAAAATGAAGAACCTTTCCAACTGAACAAACTATGCTAATGCTACGAAAAGGATCACACTAACCTAATTTCAGATGACCTGATGTGGTAGATTGTTAATCTATTTCAACATTGTTGTTCAGTGTAGAATTATGTAACTGCTACTAGTTCGATTTTAAACTAGTATCTTCTTATTTATACTTTAAATCGAGACTGAAATCCTTAGAAGATATAAGACAAAAGGGATCTAAGCTAACAAACCCGTTGTAATCCATTCATGTAACTATTACTTGTGTGTAACTTTTCATTCAGCATTATTTTGAACATAGTGTAGAGGAATTCAGGTTAAAAAGGCACACCGAATTCAAATAAGTTACAAGCATTACATAGATACAGTACCAAGGTAATGTTCTAAAGTCGAATTCAAAAACGGAATGAAAACTTTATGGAAGACGAATACTTTACTCATTGGCTCCTTTGTGATTATAGGATGATTTTCGAGGATGACTGCAAAAATCCCATACTTTCCTAGTTCTATCACTAAAGAGTCATTGAATTAGAGAAGTATTCTGACTCGGGTGTCTTTCTCCTGAATGGTTTAAGTCCTCCAAATACACAGAATAAGTACATATTGAACACAAAGATGTTTCATTTCATGTTAATCGCCGAGTTTGTTTATCGTGAAATGAGAAATGCTAGACGTAGGTGTTGCCTATGATTTTTCTAGCATCATTATTGGATTGATGAAGCCAATGTTTGAGTACATTACATTTTTGAAATGCATCAAACAATCTTAGCAGAAGCTCTCTGATTCAATAAACAACATAGCAAAGAACACGATTTCATCGTAGTATAGACTTATTTGAAGAACTACGTATGAACACTTCGATGTCAGTATCAAACTACCAGTAACAAGAAAAGTCAATATATTTCTTTTCTTCTGTTTGCAATGTGAGATTCAATGAATTTCTATTTAATTTTCATAATTCATCTAGACAAGTACGCTTTTATAGATTTTTCAGTTTTAGTCGAAATTAATGAGAAGTAGACATCATTGTCTTCCATCGAGCATCTAGAACAATTCAATAGTGAATGCATAGGATTATGAAATATTCCAACTCAGATTTTTCTAGTGAAGAAAGAATTTCAATGATAACTTGAAGAATTAGTAAGATTTTGTGGAAAAGGATCCGATTTTTAAATTGATTTGAAGTACTTTCATAAAGTCAGAAAAGAAAACAGAATGGAAATTCGACGACATTATTTATTCTTGTCTATGTGCAATCAAAGATGTGTTTCTATAATAGCAAGCTTTCAGATGGTTTTGTGGAGTCAACCTAGAAAAACTGTGTGGTGAGAATTTTGCTCATATGATGTTCGCTAATGTGAGAGTAAATAAAACGTGAATGAAAAATTTCCATCGTTTTACATTATAATTTTTTGTTTGTCTATGCCCCGACTTGGGGTGGCACTTTAACTTTACTTGAAACTTAAAGTTAAAGTGATTTAATTTAACTTTAAAGATTTAAGTTAAAATGGTTTTCTTTAATTTTATTTTTAAAGTTAAATTGAATTTTCTTTTCATATTTATCACTATCAAGACTGGTTAATTGATGCACGCTAGACCCTCTGCAACCAATAAGACGAAAAAAATTGAAAAATAAAACAATTTAAAACGACTTTAAATAACTTTGTACTTTGATCTTAAAGTTGAAAGTGGTTTAAAGTCGAGTGAAACTAGTTTATGTTTTCATTCTTTTACGTCTCATAGGTTGCAGCGAGTCTAGCAAGCATCAATGAATCAGCCCGGGCAGTGATGAGCATAAAAAAGAAAATTCACTTCAACTTTAACCTTTAAAGTTAAAGTGCCACCCCTAGTTGCGACCATACGTTTCATGGATCATTCTGAATATTGCTTTTGGAAAAATGTCTACCTCGAATAGTAATTCTGCATTAAAATCTTGGACAGGTCGTAAAACAATGTCATTTCATCCTGGAAATCATAAGCATCTTGATTTCTATTGCACCAAAAAATAAGACATTTCTCTTCACGTGTTATTCAATTACATTAAAATTTGTAGAAATTCATTCAATGCTTAAAGCAAGAAGAAACTCTCGTATCTCATCGAATGGCACAAACTGAATTAGGTTTCTCTTCTGCTTCTTGAAAAAATCGACTAAGAAAGCAATTCATAAAACTAAACAAATTGAAAAACTCATTCATTCTCTAGAGTCTAAAATAGGATCATGAACTGATATAATTAATACATTTTCTTGCTCATCGTGTTGACAAGCCTTTTTCTCGTACAAGAAAATAAGGGAACAAAAAGAATAAAATTTCTCAACCAAACTTATGTTAGCTTCATATGTGAGCGATATAGAAAGGAATAGATAGGAATGGAAAGGAAAGGAAAGAGATATATATGAGATATAGAACAAAAGGGACAAGCAGTGTCACTGATGTTATGTGACTGAACGATGAAAAAGTGTCCTTCACGGGAATCGAACACGCACCTCCTGCTATCCGGGTAGTTGTCATAAGCCAATTAGACTAGAATGCGCATCTTAATCATCGTTTAGCGTTAGTGTGATCCAACACTGGCGCTAACAACTTATCAGATTCATTGTCAGATGAGCATTGGATTTGTCTTATTTTTCATTATACTCTCGCATTTTTCGAATCGAAATATGACCCGTGCATATTCGAGTACATACTGAATTTAAGTTTTAATATAAATATATTTCTCACTTTCATGTGTATTATGTATTAATTTTCTTAAGGGATAACTAGCGAAAGCTCACTATACTTTTGCCCTTGGCAGCTGTCCTATCGATGAAATTCTGAAACCCCAAAAATTTATCCAATGCGGTCAGAGACTAGGGCCATTCGTAACTGAAAGAGAATGTTTCGATCACAAATGAACCATAATTGGTGCTTGGCAGGAAGTTCGATGTTAAGAATGAATAGACCGAACGGTATCCGTACGAAAATACGAATTGTTCACATAACTCTAACGGCGATAGAATCTTTTACTTGAAATTGAAACTAAACTCATGTATTGCAAGTCAATAATTATTTCGCTATTAGTTTATCCTTGGTATTGAAAAATCATATTGTTTTGCCTTTCCTTAATTCGTTTCTAAAATAAGACACTTCTTACGTGATAAATGATTAACCGATTTTCATTTGAATATGCTACTTAAGAACAACAGAAAAATCTGATTTTACTTCAATCAGGTAGATGTACGGGCCCATATCTATATTATCAACTTGATAATTAACACAGAACTGAAATGCATATTCAGAAGTTAAATAAGTGAGGCTGTAGACATGATAGAACTTCGAGGAAACGTTTTTTTCTGTATAAATAAGTTTCAATCAAAACATAGTGTGGTTTTTGCAGGCGATCAAAAAGTACCTTTTGCACGCATCGCATATGGATTTATTAATTCCCTTCCTTCTAATTACTCGTCTTCTATCACTATCGAATCAATGTATATTAACGAAGAAGTTTATTAAAAAGCCTGAATTTCTCTCATTTGAATATATAATGCACCGTTGCTTAAAAGTAGAATATTTCTAAAGTGTTATTAAAAAGAATTTTCTTTTTTAACTTGTGGTCATGCCTTTGTTAAATCGATTCCCAACCCAGTGAAAAAATATCAAATTATGAGAGATTTAAGTAGATTATAATCGAATTTTTCTTCACCAAAATCCAAATTATAATCGATTGAAATCGTCGAAACGAACGATAATTTGATTTTTAATCAAACAATAATCTTAAAAATCCCGTAAAAATTTGATTAAAATCATGCATGTTGGATTAAAATCATATGATTTGGATCTAATAGGATTTTAATCAAATTTTTACGGGATTTTTAAGATTATTGTTTGATTAAAAATCAAATTATCGTTCGTTTCGACGATTTCTATCGATCATAATTTGGATTTTGGTGCAGAAAAATCCGATTATAATCGACCCAAATCTTCTACAATCCAATATTTTTTCATTGGGAAAAATTTACCTTTGATAATGTACTTTAAAACTGTAATTTTGATACTGACGTCGAATACGACATTTTCACATTCTATTAATCTTAAGAATCCAGGATTGTATTTGTTTCTTCTTAATCTTAGTACATTGTGAAAGTTGCGTGATATTTTTTCAAAATGTTACATTCAAGAAAGTGGCTTGTAACGATTTATTTTTCTGTTGATTAATCCGACGAAGTAACATACAAAAAATGAGACGTCACTGCAGCTGTTGATGGATCATCAGTACAAAGTCTCAGTTTATATTTATGTGAAAAAATAAAAAATAAAGATCATTGATGGCTGAGGTGAGTTCCTACACGAATAGAATATGTTCTTAAGCCTTATTTGATAGACAAGTATGCATACATGCGTAGACCTATTCAAAAGTCATGTCAAAACAGATACACATCCTGTTTCTAGCCCTATCAAAGTTTTGCAGAGACTAGGTAATCTTTCAGTGGAATATCTTATTGAAGCTAGATTACATATCATCAGTAATAACTGGGAAATTCGAGCTAAAAAATCTTTGTTTCTTTCTTTGTGCTTTGAGAAATCTACATATAATGATCAATACGAATCTGAATCAACGTCGTCTTTTTCACTAAGAACTTCGATTTCATCTTTTACCGTTTTGGAAAGAAGTCAGTTCAAAATGACAACGTTATACATCTGTATAGTTGATGTATTGCTTTGTGAAAACCATCGGAGTATCTTGTGTAATAAATCACTAAAACAAGGTTCGCCTTATGCATACTGGTATAATGACTTAATAAGTTTAGAAATGTATCAGTCTTGTTAATGTGGAACGGATCTGGTGGGATTGCGGATTATAGAATTACACTGGGATTCGACGGTTAAATCATAATTAATTAGTGAAGTAATAATTAGTATCTGATGCCAACAGTAGGAATCGGTTCGAATCTTTTGGTCAATGCAGTGGCATTTAGAGAGGATTTCATCGGTATTAGAGAAGTTGTTACAATATCGAATCGAATTCCTATCTCATCTAACAAAATCGATTGTTACAATAATTATTCCGGTGTAAGGCTGAATTCACTCTGCACGAAAACTTTTCAAAGTTGTATTTTTTTTCTCTAGTAGTGGCTCAAAGATTCATATTTGGAGTTAAGATTTTTCCCATGTGCGAAATCTTTGCTTCACTACTATTTCAAAATGAAAATTCTTCCAATACAATAGAATCTTGGTACTAGTTACAATGATTCTTAATCTCCATGCTCTACGATGGAGTAATATTGCTTGAAACTTTCGAACATTATTCTAGTATTTACATATTTAGTTGTGATAATAATTGATTTCTCAGTCAATTTCATTTGACTCTACTAAGGAATGAAATCAGTTTTAAAAACATCAATACGAGAAATTAAAATATCTAATTGAGTGAATGGAGCTGTTTGTAACAAACGTTAAGATCGTCTTAGGATCGAGAATATTTCATACCAATGATGTAAAATCTTCGCAGTACATATGCAAGATCGTATGCATTACTAAGCATTGTCTCAAATATTTTTTAAAGAATGAATGACGATTTATCGTTATATCTAGATTTCATAAAGAAATGATTCCACATATGATACTATTTATGGTTACTTTACGATAGATAAATGGACGTTATGCGACCATACTATCGGAACATAGAAATATATCCTATCATAATGAGATTATACAATACATATTCGATGGTCAACTACAAAAGGACATATAGCCGTATCAATTGACTTTGGTTTAGTCACTTTATTTGTTTAGATGCATGGGATTGTCCAGAATCTTTTTAATGCTTGAGCATATGCCACAGCTAGAAGAAAGCTTTACATAAGATTAGTAGTTTAGTTGAAAAAATCATTTATCCCTATCACTCATCATTGTAATATCAGATCATTGATCAGCTGGACAATAAAAAGAATAGCATTCTAGCATTATTAACAATCTACATTCTTTCCGAAGCATTCTTATCAAAGTAATGCATAAAAAGAAATTCGTACTGTTTCTTTCGACACGTGAGGAGCTTGTGTAATCATGAATTTGACGTAAACTAAAAGATACAGGATTATTTTCACATTACCATTGATTTATGAACAATAAAGGCCGAAGCTAAGCAGATATCGGTGCCGGTCATCATTGTGAGGCTAATTTTTTCATGGGATATCATTTACTCTCGTATTAAACGATGACTTATTCACACAGAAGAACAGTTATTTGGAAACTTTGTAAAGCTGAAGCGAGTTGATATAACTTCACTTAAGTAAAACAATTATCTCGGAATGCCCATGTATAAATGTTGGCTAAGAGGAATTGTAATGTCACTCTATTCAAAGATATAAGTAATAAAACATCGGAAATGGATCACTCCTGCAAGATGTACGACTTATAACGATTGAAAATTTTTAATATCGAAAACGTTTCTTTGCGCTTATTCGTTTCAAATGCAATCATCCAATCTATGAGTTTGCTCTCTGTTTTCTCTTATTCTATCATATTCAAAATTATTCTGATCTTCTCGCTATTTGCATGTGTAAATATTTGTTGAATATCTATAAAATTTGTACCTTTGATTCTTAAAACTATGACAGTTTAATAGCACGAAGAAAAAGCTCATAACTACTTTGATTATATTGACATAATTTTAAGCATCCGCTGACATTCCAATTCATATGCAGCGTGAATCTAAATCGTTTCACTAGGCCCTGAACTGTCTACTTTTAGACATCTAGAACATGCAAGCACCTACCGATGAATGTATTTCTTGTAAGTTACTTCTAACGGAAATTAACCTGCGTCTATTCGTCTGTAACACTTGGTGCAATTATCATGATCGTACGTACCGCTGGTATAGCCATTTCTCTTTTAATTTTGCTCATTCTTAGCACAACCATAGTTGATTGCATCAAGTGTTACAGACAGATAAACACAGGCGAATTTTCGTTCCTAGACCATATCCTTTTAGTCTAGTATTCATAAAAAAAACTTATTAATGTGATCTTTGCAGTGTGCAAAAGTGACGCATAATATCCTGTTATAATCAAACGTGCGAACTTTGTTTTCTTCAATGTACCTATAGATCCGTTTATTCATTATTTTTACTTGATACTATGGAAATGCAGCAAGGTTACAGCTTATGTCTTCTCAAGAGAATAATCTGATCAGTAACCGCTAATCTTAAAGGGCAAGATATGTCATAGTCTCACATGGTTCTCGCACGGTTTATTAAGGAAATACTAAATAAAGATTTTTTTTTCAGCTTATAGTTAGTACATTCGTTAATTCATTCATCATGAGATCCTTGGAAGAAGGGAGGTTTGCAGTAAGAGTTCTAATCTTCATGCTCAAAGACATTTCAGACCATGTTTGATTATACTGATTGACCTATTGGTTTTCATTTTTTCTATTAATGGCTGATTGATTCAATTATTAGAAAGTGTGATAGGTCAAAACTGGCGAGATATTCATCTGAAACAAGAAAAATCAAAATGATCTCATCGTTTATCTTTTTTTTTATTATTGGTATTTTCAATTGCGTAAAAGAGAAGTGTTTAAGGACAAGTTGTAGTTTGTGCGAACGCAAGAAGAAGATTGGCGGATGAAAAGTAATTTTAATCACGAATATACTAAACACAATGTATAGCATCTAGCAATTACAATTATTTCGAAGTTCATCAAACTTTCAGCTATTTGATTGTACACTTTTTGGACAACTGATATGAATAAAATTCTAAGAAGGCGTGGAAAACATCACATTTTTGTAAAAGACTTCCATCAGTTCAGCAATGTGCAACAACACGTGCACCCTTAAAATAAAATATCTGCTTTCGACATTCAGTCACGTACTAATTCTATTGTCCGATAGAATTTCATTTAACAACGTAATATTAAAGATTATTTGTGTGCTGTTGACCTTTTTCATCTTATCTCTCGCTTTTGAATAGGCAAGAGTAAATTTAATTATCATTTATTCTATTTTTCCGCCGTTAACAATTCATTCGAATATTTACACGCCGTTTTCATTCGAAATTTTTAGTAAAACAAATACTTAAACATAAGATTTTATCAAACTATTAATTACAAATAATACCAAGGTACGTAAATGTTGGACTTGTTTAGTAAATTATTTCTTCATTTAACTCATAAATGCGTGCTTACTTTTAAATTGGGTGCCAAACTTTATTCTAAATTATTATTAAAACATAAAGTTAAGCATTAGTAAAATACTAGATTGATTAAGTAACAACCGTAAAAGAATTTAAGCTTAACGTTTATCTTCCATCCGTACTAGCAGTAAATTTCTTGTGTTTACATTTTACTATTCTATTAAAGACAACGAATCTACCATAGAACAGCTCTCGCTACTGGAAGAAGCATTTTGAACTATCCGAAGATTGTTTAGACATAAGAAAATGAATTTAACGTTTGATTAGAATAAATACGATTTGTATTTTTTTATGTTAATTTCGAACGTTTCGATCAGACGTACGACGACTCATAAACTAAATTGAAGTGTTGCAAAATTTGTTTAGGTGTAAAACCATGGGACTCATTGATTTAGGTTTGTGCACTAGACTTCAAATCGGGGTTTCATTCGTTGATATGAATTTTAAGCGAAAGTAGTTGTTTGACGAAACTTTTTAAACTAAAATGTTCTTTAGGGATATTTATTCTCTTTCTAAACTATTACGTGTAATAAAGCAGAACTAAAGTAGAAAGTTAATATAAATTGTTATTGTATACTCACTAAATTCAAAATTTCTTGATTGCTTGACGACAAATGCTTTTGAGACAAACACAGAACGTCCTAGCAATCATTTCAATTCAACAAAACTATTATTTTTATAGCTTTCACTAGTGTGATTGACTCGAAACATCACTGTATCTGATTAATATCTGATTGTCAGAAATGTATAAAAACCTTGAGTTTCTTACAGTTTCTTGTGCAAGAATCAGAATCTTCCCTCGCTGGAAAAAGTCTTGTTAGTGAAAGTAATCCGAATGAATGCAAATGTGACATATCAATTCAACGATCATGTGCTTTTGAAGCGAACACAGAATCTACAACAGTCAGTATCATCCTAAGTAATCCTTTTTCTGTGATTCATAATTTCATTCATGTACCTTTCTATCCCAATTTATGTTTGGTTGTGATTGTAAATGCCGATTTTCGTTTCTGAAATCTGTATACAACAAACAGATAACTTCTAGAAGCAGAACATAGAGACGAAACCATCCTGGACAGGCACAGTGTCATTGCCTTCTCATTCAGAACAGTTTCTAGTTAATCCATTTGCATAGTTGACTGTCTTTCCTAAGAATAATTCTTTGATTAGAATATGAGGGAAGCCTTATCAGACACAGTTTGATATCTAGTCTTGTTTCTGTAAGGATAAATCTATCATTCTAGTCTTAAGTGTTTTCATTCCAACAAATAAATTTTCAACAGTCAAAAACGATCCTATTCGTCTCAATAGGTAAACAATAACCAAATATTCAACGATAGATCTTGTGCAAGAAAATTTTATTTTCATGTATTCTATAGATAAGATACATCGAGCTGCCAGCTCGTTCATTTTGAAGAGTAGCAGATGAATGCTAGCAGTGTACAGCTGTTTTCACTCCATTATATATGCATAGAATGGGCCATGGTCTTTGAATACTAGCAACTTATTCGATCTGAGAAATACTTGACTCCTGTGACAAATTTTCTATAGATCCTGAAATATTTGCATGAAATCTTAATGGATAGACAAGTTCGAAGAAAAATATATTTACTTAAATTTGTAAATCTTTTTGACCCATTAAAAATAACGTTCATGAACAGGAATCAATCAAATCCAGTGATAAAGACGATCTGGATGAATTATTTTCTTAAGCCATATGTTTAACTCCTCTTAAATGCAGATGATTCATTTCTCTCATGTAGCGTTAGGATCATGTTTCCTGTTAATCGCATGTAGGTTTAATTTCTACGAATACATCTAATTTTGAAGCAACATCTACTCTTCTGATTCTTGATCGAGATTTTTAAGTTGTAAGAATCTAAATCAGTTGATATAGATCTTCTTTAAAGAATGAACCGTATACCCTCGAGATAAAAGAACGACACGGTTTCAATCTATTTCGGTAAGCCACTCAATAATTCATCAAGTCTCCGCTAAGATACCCTTGCGTATGCTGAAACTTCTTTAGATCTAATGGTCTCTTCATCAGTTTATCAGAGTGTACATCTGTTATGTTTCTAGTCCAGAAAGATTAGACAACTTGGTCACCATAATCCTCTATATCGAGCCAAGCTGCTAATAGAACCGAAAGATATCGATCAAGGTGATTTCTTTCACATACTCTAAGAATATGACGCTAAGATTCATTCGCAACATTCCTTCCTGGTACCCAGTCTAAAAATCTTTGTTATATTTTTTTTCAATCGCAAGTGATTACTCAACGTGCTACATGACATTACAGCTACGTTTCCTACGAAGCAATGCCAGAAAAGAAAAATGAAGTATTGATGCTTGATTCATTGCCAGCAGTATCAATATCATCGTCATCATCACCGTCTATGAATCGAATAAAGGCTGTCACTAATCATGAATATTTCGAAACCTCACCGACTGTCAAACATTGGTTCCAAAAGATAGTGCGAAATCCCAAACATAAACTCAAAGATTATCTTCTATCATTTCTGCCGTTTCTCCATTGGATCTACCGGTACAATTTTCTTTGGTTCTCAAGTGACCTAGTAGCTGGTTTGACAGTTGGCGCTATTGTTATCCCCCAAGGTATGGCCTATGCTGGAC
>OENT01003261.1:0-13751 GCA_900239685.1 Rotaria macrura | reverse complement strand
AATTTTGAGACAAAGACTAGACAGGACGGCCCGACATGTCTAGAAAAAAGACCAGTCATTTAGCCCGTCTTTTACTCACTTGGGAAGATTGTTGAGGATACTTTCACAAATTCTTCAGGAGGCAGGCGAGTTCAAAATTTCTTGAATTCAGTGATCTGATCAAGTAAATAGAAGAATTTATTAAATGTGGCGTGGCAAGCAAACAGTATGTCAAAAGTTCAGCATCTACGCATCTGAAGTGTTCGCAAAATCTAGTGTATCATTAAGTGGTGCTCCCTTCGTTTCGGGTAAGCGTAATGTCATGAGAATTGAAAAGACTGCAATACCCGCATAGGCATAGAATGTTACTGCCGAGTACTGTTCTTTAATTGATGAGTCTATGACAGGAGCTAATATGGCACCGATACGACTAACAGCGACTGCAAAACCGTTGGTACTACTTCTTATTGATGTGGGGAATAACTCTGCGATGTAGATCCAAGTGACAGAGTTCGATGCCGATATAGAAAATTTGCCAATTTGGGATATCACGACAGTCGCAATGGTACTACGTTCGACAAGGAATGGAACGATAAGCGTACACGCACTTGTGAGACCCGTGAAAGTAATAAATGAATACTTGCGACCGAGTCGTGTCGACATGACTATAGAGACGCTAATATACCCTAATGCTTCGATAAGTGCGCCGATGAACATGTTGATATACGGTGAGATTTTCATTGCGGCAAGTCCGTAAGATATCTTGTAATACAAAAGAGTTTGTGTAAAGGCGATTAGTGCACTGATCAAAATGCGCTGTCCCATTGTCCAATTTAGTGCAAATTGTTTTAACTTTTGAAACGAAGTCATTTGGCTTCTGTTCATTGTCCGAGACAACTGTTTAGATAATAGTTCTCGAAATTTCGAGTACCAGTCGACATCATTGCGACTATTGACCTTAGCCATTTGTCGTAAAATTATCTCAAGTTGAGTATACTGCTCTTTGGAGTATAAGTAGAATGGTGTTTCATTCGTAAAATATAACCACGTTAGTGAGATTCCAATCAAAATAGTATTTGCCCACAACAAATTCAGCCAGTGTCTAGTCAGGAAGGCGATTAGTGTGATTACTAACTCGCCGGAGACAAAAAATAAAAATGCCATATTTCCGACAAGACTTCGATGAGTTGAACTTGTTAATTCAAGCATCATGATCCAAGCAATAGTGGATGTTAGATGTGTTAGACCAGCTGCAAATTGATTCAACAGAAGTATAGCGAACCTGTAAAAAAGTATCAGAATCATTAAAAATCAGTACCCAATAAGAATCTATTACAGAAGTTCAGTCAATACGGACGAGATCAGAAAACTATTTTACATTAGATACTTAGTAGTAATATGATATCTCCTTAAATTCGATCAGATAGACATCAACAAAATGGTCAAGGTCGCTGTCGCTATCACTATCACGCGTGATTGTGATAAGTTAGTTCTTGATTGTGGTATAACTTTGACTTAAGGTACATGGGTAAAAATAATCTTAATTAAATGAATGAATAATTATCTTTCTGTTGGACCTTTTTTTTAATGTGATTGTTGTACTGTTTTTCTTTAGAAGCTGATCCAGTTCAATGTTTATTAACAATTTAGAAACAATATTTTGTAGAAAAAAATGTTCGACTGTGTATCCAATCTTTAGGAAATGGCAATTGAGGCTAATTTTAATCAATCTATAAGAATGAATTACAGATCACCCACATCGAGATGAAGTAAATTCTCACAAACTGATACACTATTATGATAAACAGAGAATATCAGTAATTATCACCAAATATCCTTTATACTCAGCAAAGATGTCTATATGACATAGCGAAAATAAACCGCTCTATAAAAACTTCTATTACTCGGTGAAATATAGTCAATGCCATAGACTGATTTGTCGCTCATGAATCATAAGAAATCCATATTTTACTCATACCTATGAGTGAGATCATGACGGTGACTAAAAATTCATGTTTATACAGATCTCTACAATCCTTACTGATTCAATTTCCTGTTCATCGACTAGACGAAACATGCAATACGAAGAGTATGGAGATTCTGTTCTAAATATTCTATGTAATAATAAGCGCATCATTATTTATATAAAATGCAAATCTTTGACGATAATTGTGTAAGTCAAAGTTAGAATCGATTATCGACTGAATACAGTAAAGAATAAGCCTATGTCGATGATGCCTATCTGTCCAATCGAGGTTCTCCAACCTTCTTCAATATAACACATGTTGTTGACACGGAACGTCAAAAGAATTTTGCATGAACGTTGTTTTTCAAAAATAGTCTACCACATCAACTTTTTGCATCATTCTATTTATGCAAAGTTCAAGATATTAAAGCTTTCGTTGGAGGAGACTGTCACCACTGCGAATTTCACCAGTATAAGGATACGTCAAGTTAAAAAACTTGTTTTAGATCTATACTATTAGATACTTCACTGATAAGAGTACCTGATATAGAGGTATGAAATAGACATCTGTTGCCAGTAGCTTTGTTGAAAATTTAACTTGCAGTGCATAAAAATGACGATATTAATCAGTCATAAATTAATCTCTACTATATTGACTATTTTCAAATAAAAAATCAGCAGGTTTTTCTAAAACTGCATTGAATAGAGATATTTAGGAAAGAAATTCACCTCAAAGTTTAATCCTTATTTGGTAAAGTTGTTGATTCTAGCAAATGTTTTCACGCTTTGTTCATGAAGATGTATGACTATGGCAACAGAATGGTGTGCATTTCATTAATAGAACGATAATTGACGAACAACACAACGCTAACGATCAATCACATTTCCTGTTCTTCTACCTCTGAATTTCGATTTCCTTCATGGCCGGACTACTCCCTTAGTTCATATATTTCATGCAAAAACATATCTGCTCCTGTATATTTGTTGGCTAGGAACACATAGAGCTATCATTTATCACAGAGCACAGCTGAAACATAAGCGATATTATTAACGCCAAACTTTCAGAAAAAGATTCAGTTAGAATAAGTAGAATAATTAGAACAAGTCAACAATAGGGCTCAGTAAAATTTCTTTCACAAGGTTTCCAGAAGTGTCTTTCCACCATATATTTTCGAGCGAGTGAAGGAGAATTCAAACTTTGCTAATCATGAAGGATTGCAACACTTTTTCGATGTTAATCTGTTAAAGGCAACTAATGAGCATGTTGCTTCAGTCTTTACTATGAGTATATCTTAGATTCCAGTGAATTAGCATTTTTGCCACCTATGTGTTGTCTGATGCAAGCTGCAATTTCGTATTTAGCATTTTTCAATACAAATCCAAGAATATCAACTCTTCAAAACACAATCAGTCAAGAACTTCAGTAGTTGAAACTGCTTTCGATCAAATCTCGGTGAATTATATACAATTTTAACTACTACTATACAAACACAAGACATATCGATATAGTCAAATTAACCATTCACGGATACGCTTTATACTAGCCCAGCGTGTATCACTGAGGATTCAAAATACAATTTTAGTATTGCTTATGCCAATGATAATGCCACACTTGTCTTTTATTATCTATAGGCTATGTCTAGACTGTATGAAGGAAGAGCTGAAATAACGAGAAAATAAAACAGGATCCAACAAATAAATCGTTGGAGACACGCATCATTAAATTAGTGCATTGGGCATTGCTGAAGTCATTGCGCAAGTAGGTGTCTTTAGCAAAAAATATCTTAGTATTATCGGGTCTTTCACACAAAATCTAGAAAATTAAGTACATTCCTTCTTTTATTTTAGATTAAATCACATAAAAAATTAACGCTTTCATTGGTTATCATCTTATTTCATTAAAATCAAATGAATCCTTAATATAATTATATTGTGAGCTTCGAATCCAGAAAAAAAATCTAAATCAATTGATCTTCTAGCAAACTGCTATCTATAATCATGTTAACGTATTTAGTAGATTAAAACCCAAGAAAAGATTTTGATTGAACTGAGGCTTGTACGATTGATTTAGGTTGATCAGATAGTTATTCAATTCAAATGGTGGTTCTAAACTTGATATCAGAGTAGAACATTGGACACGTGATAATTACATCGTTTTCTTATGCAAGAATATGTGTAAAATTGTGGCAACTTCAGGGCTCTGTGTTCGAAATTCAGAACAAGTGATGTTGCTACTCGCCTTGTGGTTAGAGTTTAAGTCTCACAACTGAGCCACTACTGATAGATCTATCAGCTTGCATCACTAGTTGGGATAAAAAATAATGAATCAATGGCTACGAGATACAAATGGATCACAGCACTGAGTAATCGATTAATGTAGATCCAGAATTCACGGACGGCTACTTATGAAAAGTTTGATCTTAGTTCATAAAGTCTACTGCAATTAGGTTATAATATAGGCATTTGAATTGATTATTGTTCTATTTAAGAATTGATTAAAATAAAATTTACAGCCAAAACGTTTTATAGATGTGTTTGTCATTTCATTCCAAATTATGTCGGAAAGCACTGCATTCGAATATCTATTGTAATCGCTTAGAAGAATGTTTAGTCCTTGTATCGTCCATTGAGATTCATCAGTCGAGTAGAAGAGCTTATGATTAACACCAAGGTAATAAAACAAAGAGTCTAAGATTAAACTCTATCGACGTGTAACTTGCAGTACTCGTTGAGAGTCATTCTCTCGTGTATTAAACTAGTGATCATGATTTTACACAAACAACTATAATAGTTTCATTTCTGGACATAGTCTATCAAAGTGTTTGGGCGCTTAGCCATGATCAATAGTTCACTCTCGATCGCCTAGTGCTAATTAAAAACTGATAATATTTCCTTGTAGAGCACCTTTGGATGATAGGCTATGATTGATCATATGCAAGAACTACATCAGCAAGAGTTTTCTCTGTTTAATTGATTTTATTTGATAACGAGTAGCTTTGGAGAATCTTGAACCAGGTTCATTTTCACGCTTTACAGTTCGAATATTAAACATACAGATTTTGTGAGGCGATAGTATTAATTCCCTATCATAATGCATCTGCATCAGTATTTCAACGTGAATCGTATTCCTACTTGATGGTCAGGTGCTACCTAGTCTATTGTATACTGTATGTCATTTCGTCAAAAAACATCAACTAAATTGTCATTATCGTCAACAAGAGTGTTCTATCGTTGAGATAAGACAAAACTCGATCACCGCAATGCATAACAAATGAACATGAAATATAAATGAAATCAAGACATGAACTTTGGTTTAGATGGCATTCTTCAATGTGGATCACGAATGGGAATATCATTTGTAAGACCTGGATAGATAACTCGAGACCTGTCTTGCACATCTGCTTCAAACTTTGAGGAACATAGTTTGTTGTGTTTGACTAAGAAAACAATAGTAAATCGGAGAAAAATCAGGCACGTACAAATAAATTGTTTGGAGTTCTAATAGAAGAAGGTTATAGGTTGAAAATTTTTATCGAGACGTAGGTGCTTATTGAAAATATTTATCGTTAAATTAAAAAAAGTCAACTTTTCGACAAAACTATTCTGCATGAATAAGATAAACGGTGATTGTAATACGATTGATAAAAAGGAAATCGCATCAATCGTATCGAGTCATGTCTACTTGATGAAGCAGACTCGCACGCGCAGTTGTTCGTTTCTCCGTAATTCACTATTGAAAAAGAACGTCTCGTTTTGGTTTTTCTATTCAAATAACTTTTCATCTCGGTTTCCAATTTCCAAATGAAATACTGAAAAATAAACGAGGATTGCTGAAAAAGAATAGTAACGAATTATAACATTACTTTTAATACACTCGATTCATTATGAAGACCAATCAACATTTGGCAAGTCTATATCATTACATCGAATGTGTAGATTATCGCGTAATAAATTGGAAAATCAGACCCGAGTGGTTACCTTCTCAAATTACTATGAGAAATGATCACTAAAAGACTCTGACATGTTTGTATACCTATCTCAAATATTTTCTTATGAGTAGGATTCATTGAGGAATAGATTCAATCTCACCTGTTCCCTCGACTGATTCGGCTCTTAATCGACTATAGAGTGGTCATAATCTTCTCTATAGAGAAGATTTCATTTTATAAAACTATGCATTGCCAAAATCATGGAAACTTCGATCGGTTGAATATTACAAAGAAGGTTCGTGCAGACATTCTTCCTATGTTTCTCGCCTACACCATGTATCGAATCGAACTACATCTGAGGACAACGATTGAGCAGTTTGTTTAAGGCATGCATAGGTTGAATGCGAAAACAAAGTGTAGAAGGGTACTATCAATAGTTTGAAGGTCGCATGGATTCCCGTTGAAATTCGACAAAACCTCAACGATATTTGATTCAAAACGTTTTATGAGAAAAATTTAGAATACGTTTCTTAGTGAAGTTCAAACCTATTCTCAAGAACTGCTTACTTCACGTTGATTGACATGGGAATCCAATACAGTGCTAATTGTGTGACAAGCAGTATAATAAAGATGAGGATGCTGACACTTACGAGGGCTCTTTTGCGTCCATATCTATCGGCTAAAAGTCCAGCAATTAAGACTAGAAATCCTCCAGCTTGTAAAATTGTTGAAAGTAAACTCTTCTTAGGTCTTTCTCGGCAAACCAGACCGATTACTTCTGTAAATGTGAGACCGTAAACACTTCGATCGAAAACCCATCCATGTGAACATTCGATGAGGGTCTTGTTGAAATCAGTAGAATCGTACGAGTGACATTGATCCCATTTACCATCAATTGTCGGAATGTAAAGATTCAGCAATAACGCGTGTGTACTATTAATAGGATTATATTGGTTATCGTTAGGCCAAAGCTGTGGAGCAAGGCGACACCGATGATTGGGTTCAGCTGCACCATAAACATAATAATACGCGCTAACACCAGCTGTAATTTGTATCAAATTGAGAACGCAATATTGAAGCCATTGAAAACGACCTAGACCCCCACATTGATGAACAACGTCGTCCAAAGATACTGTTGTTGGAACACTTATAGCGAGCGATTGTATAGTAAGCTGCTCATTTGAATGAAGTGGCTCGTCATCCGAGAAACTCATTTCAAATGCAAAGGGCACTCTTATCAACGTTGCATTGTTTTCTTTGTTGGAGGCATGTCTTCTATCTTTTACCAGTGCAAACTGAGATTTCAAGGTCAAAACACCTGTATCAAGTAAGCATCAACATCCATCAAATTTATTGTGGCGCAATATTAAAAAGACATCCATAGTCATTTTACAACATAGTTTAGTCGTTCCGAGCATTATTGCTCTGCAAAAAATGATCAAGAATCTTTGAAAGAATACAAAATAATACAAATGAACACTTCAGACTGTTTCTGATGATGGTGGAAAGCTCGATAAGATTATGTTTTACGCTTTTTACTTGCTGTTATACTATTCCCAGTTGTGATATACCTGCAGAGTATGATGTATTGTCGATTTTTACTTTATTAAACACTACAAAAAGAGGCCCGAAAAGTCTGAAAATAAATCGAATCCGTAGAATGTCAAATCTTGGTTGTTTTAGCCATCATCTATTTGTTATAGGTGAGGATATGGATATGGATGAACAGTGTACCTACACAATCAAAACCCTACTGGCATAATACTTATTTCCTCTCCCACGCACGGCAGCATCCAACTCTCACTTCCAAACCCATACCCGACTACTCAAATATTGAATGGAGATGCTGTTGATTTCGACAGATTCTGTTGATAGTCAGTTATTTTATATTTCGTACTATTCTTATTAGATCCTGCTTAAGAGATCAACACTTGACCGCATTTCTGGCAATATATGTTGTTGAGAATTCTCTGATTTCGCAGTATTCTTTAGAAGAGGTGTCGACATGCCAATCAAGGATGACTCCCCATATATCATACTGTTGCCTTCACTGAGATCAATTTGTTCACTATTTTTTTCGGCGACTTCGTCCGTACTTCTCTTTTCTGGTCCCAGAAACATAATGGCAATTAACAGCACATATGTACACCCTAAAACAATGATCATGGCTTTTCCGTAATTGTAGCGATGTTGCTTCCTCCCAGTATGAGAATTTGGTAGAGGAAAACATTGTGCTAAAGCCGCCACAATTGTCGTTGAAAATGAACCAATAAGAACGCCCAGTTCAAATATGATACCGACGACGAACGACCGATGTTCTACTGGGGCAAGTTCCATCAGATATATTGGCACAACGCCCCAAGGACCCTCAATGCACATTTGCTCTAAGCATGCAGCAACCATAATGCTTTTTGGATTGTGTGGAATCAAATACGCCGGAAGCACAGTAGCATCAATAATTAGAGAAATGATAATCGATAACCGTCGACCCGAAAAACTTGAATAGTGGCCTAGCAATGAACCACTGATAATGGCACAAAAGTTCATAGAAATGATGATAGCAGTAACGATATTATCTGAAAACTCCAGTTGAACAGTTAAGAAAGTTGGATATAAGTCTTGGCTGCCATGTGCTAAAAAGTTGAATCCGATCAAGGTGAGCACAGAGCAAATCATCATGAACCAGTTTGAAATGAACGCAAGACGAACTGAACTGAGGAAGATTCGCCAAGATGACTCTTCGTGATTTGTTTCATCTAGACACAATCAGAACATGCGGATGAACCGCTGATAAAAAGAAGTGTAATTACAAATTTTGCATTATCCTTAGAGAGATCGATGTATCACAGTGTCACTGTGCGATGTAAGCGAAACGTCAGACGGAATTTCGACAGTCGGAATTTCATTTTCTGAAATTGGACATTGTCGAATTTCTAGTAGAACTCGAACAAATTGGTGAATCTCCGATGTTGTCGAAGTCCCGTGGGAAGTTAGACAATAATACGTTTTGCTGGATATTGCGTTGCCGAAATTCCGATGCTCTTACGGCAAGAATTTTTATTGCTTTGCAATTTATAGTCGAAATTCCCACGGGATTTTGGCAATGTTTACAGTAAATAGACCTGTATTTATTAAGTGTGATATTAATAAAAAGTAGATCGAATTCTTGAACTGTCTCTGTATAAATAGGTCAAGCCTTCATGAACATAGATCTTTATTCTTTTCTTTAATTTTGTTGCTTTTTACCCTCGATTACATCATCGTTGGATATCATCGATTTTCTTTCTGTGTATAGGGGTGACATGATCACCTTTCTATTTGTCATCGATTATTAATAGTCCACTATTTAATTTCATTGTAATACGATTGTTGGTACTTTTTTTTTAATATACATTTTATTGTTCCCACCGTCGGGTTAACAATTAGAAAATCATTTCTTGGTAAATTGAGGCAGGTATGTTTGTTAGAAAAGCTGAGAGAGAAAATCAAAATGTTAATCCTTCGTTCATCCGTTCATAGCATGCATTTCTTGTACAACCCACTCTAGTGTTGTTTGAGAAAACCAACGGTTATAAACCAGTGTTCGAGTTTTAATTTTTCGAAAACTCAAATACCGTGCCGAACTTGGTGAGAGTCACACGTCATCATGGTCAGCTATGTGAAGAACAGTATTTTTTGACATGAAAGTTGATATCACCGCAGTATTACCTCAGAACCGCGGTTTTTTTTGTAGTAGGAAAATCTACCCAGGAGGATCATTCCGACCGTTGGATCCGATCATGTTTCTATTGGAGTTTCTCTTATCCGACGAAATCCCATCGGATTCCTGGTTGCGATCCGAGATTTGGATCCCTAGTGTTGGATTTTATCCAATCCTACTATCGGAATCCGATTGGATTTCATCGTATGATAAAAAAGGCCTCCACTATTGGGAACAAATGCTAATTCGTACACAAATAAGAAAATAGGTTTCTTCCGTCGGATCCGGTACTGTTTCCACAACCCGGATTCCCATAAGATTTCATCGGATAGTAGGATCCAATCGGATCCGATCGGATTCGGTATTGAATTCATTCACCTGGGTAAGAACGAAAATATATTGTGCTCGATTTTGTATCATATCTGAACAAGTCTGGCTTGACCTGTCATGAAAGTTTGTTTTAGAAAATTTGACTTGAGTATGAAGTTGAATCAAGTCATATGTAAACGTTACGTATAAAAAAGATTTTTAAAATATTCTGATGAATTTTTTAATTTCCATCCTTTTAGTCTTCTAAGAAGTGCATTGCTTTCGAATTATCAATGACGAGAAGTGACACAGAATGGTTCTGATTTAGCAGTTTCTATCATTTCTATTTGTCAATTTAATACGGAAATTTCATAGCAGCTGATCAGCGTTAAACCATAGAATTCGTTGATGTTTTCAGTCAATTTGTAAAGTTCTTTATTTCATGACTTTGTCGTGATTAGATCCAGAGCTCGGTACCTCAAGTCAAGTCTGACTTTATGTGGGACTTGAAAAATACCTGATATGCCAAGCTCTGTTTTTCATGCTATATGTAATGTGTTATCTTTCAATATAACTTCGCCGCTGCAAAGCGACTTTGAAGCAATGAAAATATATGGTTCACTATCATCTCCATCGAATGGTATTCTACCTGATCTTTTTGTAACGATCAGGTAAGCCTCACGGCTTGAAAACATCGTGATTTTATCGTTTTTTTTCAAAAGCGGAAAAGGGTATGAGTCTTACTGGTCTAATTAAAGGACCGCTAAAAATCGCAGTTTTTGTATGCCACAATTTTCCCGAGAAATTTCTTTCACGAGTGGTATACAAGCGTTCGGTATTTATTTTCTTTTATTCTTTTTGTTATTGATGTTATTTAAAGAAAATAGAGCTATAACAATTTATTATTTCACTTCTATAGCTCTGGCAAAGTAGCAAATCGCTACTAGCGATTTTCTCTACTTTTACCTTAATAAAGCGTGCATTCTTATAATGCATGCTTCTTCCATAGTCATGTTTATTGTCGAAATTCTAACAGAATTACGATAATATCGGAGATTCGTCAATTTGTCCAAATTGTACTAGAAATTCGACATTGCCGAAATTCAGATGACGAATTTTCGAATGTCGAAATTCCAGAGAACCAAGAAAAATAGTCAGAAAAAATGATTGTTTCTGTACTGAATAACTTATTCAATTATTTATAAGAGCATGTTTTATAATTCACAAAAACGAAACATCTCTAAAACTGATGCATCACTTACTGTGAGACAGTAGAGAATTGTGTACAGTAAAACCTCTCTAATCTGAACACTGTTGGTACTTTCAAAAATCGTTCAGATTAGCATGGTGATCAAAAATTAGGGGGTTTGTAGAAATATAGAGATTTTTCGAATTTCATGGCACTATTAGTTCACTTCTAATGAACTGTTGTAATTTATTCATATAAAAAAGAATTATTTCACAAGATTTCTATAAGCTTCAACTGGTACATGTTTGAAATAATCCAGAATAGATCTTTGTTTTGATAAATTAGAATCGAGGAATGCATAAGTTAGTTTAGGCTTTAATTGTATAATAATAATAATAATAATAATACTAATAGCTCCCGTAGGCTTATCGCCCGTTGGGGCCGACGCGAGATTCACGTGCGCCAGTTTCTATCGTCTGTTTTTTTCCTGGCGGCGGTATCTGCACCCCTTTCCGTCCAACGCTTTCCCCTACTTATGCAGGGCTGGCGATCAACATAGGTATCACGTGGTAGTGACATCAGTGTTGGGTGTTTTTTTTCGACTCTTCATACTGACTAACGATGTAATCAATACACTGTCGGATGAGTCATCCGAAACAAATAGCCGTTAGTGACTTGCTCAAGGTCATTCCATGGATGATAGTACTGAGGTTTGATCACAGTATCTTGTGAATACGTGTCTAACAACGTAGCCATTCATCCATGGCGGCTAATTGTATTATGAGCGAGTGTTATTCTGGCCAGTGCTCTTAATGAAAGAGTGTACCCAGGAAAATAAAATATACGGCATCCTAATAAAACAGAATTTAGAGGCTCTTTTACACGCTGCAGAAAAAAACGGTGTGTACTCTATATACACTGAAATTTCGTTGTACACTTTTTTTAAACAGTTTTCGAACCTTTTGCTTCTAAGAAATTTATCTGTTAAGTATGGTCAAGATGCGGATGAATCAGAGTGTTGGGTGAATGCTTCAGTTGATATCTTTTATTCAGTCATATTTCTTTTTCTTTTGTGATTTAAAAACATTTTACTTTTATGTATTATCAAACTTCATGCGATTATTAAAGTGGAATATGAAATAAAAGTTTTATTTTGTGACAAGACACCAGTTTTACGCTTCTCGTACACTTTGTACAATTTGGTCTACAAAACAGTGTGCACAGATACATGGTGTTCTTAAAAACAAAATTTAATCATGCGTCCTTTATCAGATGCCTATTAGGAACATTGATTTGAATCATCCTATTCGTTAAATGATGGAGGATTATCATCAATGCTCTGAAACAGTGAAACGAAAAAATAACAACGTATTTTTCAAAATTTCTCTCTCGCATCTCACCATTATCAAACAGAAAAAGGATTCAGTTCATCATTCACATATGATATCGATTTGTATATTGTCTCTTCGTGTTCTAATAAACAATCACAGAGTGAGCCTATTGTAGTTTTAGCTCAGTGATAGATGGCACTGTCTACAACTGTTCATATAATAGGGGATCGATCTACATGTTAGGGACTGAAAAAAAGCGTTCCCGTTCAGAATGTCAAGGTGATTCTAAAGGAGGGGGTCAAAACCAACAAAATTCAGCTGATTGGACCGTAGAGTATTCACTATAACAGGTTGATCACTTAGGAGGGTTGTTCACTAATAGAGGTTATACTGTATATATAAGGAAGAATAAACTAATTAAAAAAACTCAATCATATCCTTCCAGACCCTTTTTATGGATAACCACTTTGCTTGATTCCTGAGAGATAAGAGTAATTTCTCTCACTTGAACTCAAATCTTTTATTTATAAATCGAAGTAGTGGTAGGATAATTTTCAAGAATACTCATCGAATATCAAATCCAAGCGATTCTATTGGTGAATTTGAAAAATGTTCTATTTCCCATAAGGAAGATAAAACAATTTTGTTATAAAGTACCAGAATTTTGCACTCATCGTATATAAACGAGGATTGTTCCACTGGACTTCATCAATTTACTGCAGAATCAAGAGCATTTTACTATTAATATGGAGAGCTAGAAAACTGGGCGATCTCATTTTGTAGGTAACAACTTTTTGAAAATCTCTTTGGCCAGCATACAACTTACACAAACATGTTTTAGTACAAGGTTCCAGTGTTGTGTTAGGCTTTCAGTCGTATATATCATTTACTAGAGATAAATGATGTTATAGCGAATATACATGGATGAATCGTATTCCATTTGTACAATTTAAGCAAAAAAAATTGAGAAAAGAAAGCTTCATATTAAAATTTACTGGTTTAGTTTGATAGAGCATTCTTGAAAATCTAGAAACAACTTAATACCTCTTCACTTAGCTAAAAAATTAGGTCATCATTTCAAAATCATGAAAATGTATAAAAATGATCAACAGTATTTCTAAAAGGCTAAAGGCAATTGTTTGAATACGAGGTCAACGCATAACGAAATCTGATTATTGATAGTTTTGAATAAAGCCCTCGACACATTACAAGACCCCGGGTCTTCTATTTTGTCTTATCGTTTACAAATTACAAGGGGGGTCTTCTATTATGTCCTTTAAAAGAAGACTTTTTTCTTATGTTATACCCAACTATGTAGGTTTATAACAAATCTTTTTACGTACTTATA
>OENT01003260.1:0-13757 GCA_900239685.1 Rotaria macrura | reverse complement strand
ATTAGAACAAAAAATGTAGATACTTTTCAAGTTTTTTATTAAAAATAACAACAAATGTACAAGGGGAAAAGCTGATTCTGTGATTCGATTGATTCCAGGTGATTCTATGTGATTCTACATGATTCCCCTGACTCTGGAATCACTATAAATATCAATGTCTTTCTCGACTGTGATGCCGTCAAATCAATAGAAACATCATAGAATCATCAGAGTGATGAGTTCTGAAGAGTACAGGTCATACCAATAGATAAGGGGGACAGCTGACTCATCATCATAAGAGTAAGTAAGTCGAGCAGAAACGACGCATTCTCTATATTGGTGAATCTTAGACAAAATTAAATTATTTCTCATTTCACAACAATCAAATCACACATTGGGACGATATCTAACCAGTCAATGAACCAATGAGATTCGTTTCATTATTTTATGGCGGTCAATCAAAGGATTAAAGACCATAAACGAACTTTCTCCCTTGAAAATGAGCTCAAAATGTTACATCTAGCTGAAATCAATATTAAATCGTGAGAGAAATTGGATTACTGTTGTTTCTCGAGTTTTCATTATTTTTCATTCTGATTACAACTGCTGCCTCGATTTCGAAACGGGAGCTCATAGTTAATAAGTTCAGTTTTTGAAAGCTCAATTGTATGGAGAGGGGAAGTCTGAAATATCAGGAAGCAGAAGATCGCACAGATAGTGCATTTCAAAAAGTATGAAGCAGTTGCGTGTTCAAGTAGCTGACTTAAGTTTTTATTTTGCTTGCTGCCCAAACTCAAAAGATAGCCGCCTTATGCATATTTGTGTCCCCTTTTCCTAAAAAAAGCTGAGGACCACACGATATTCTATTGGCTCAGTTAGAGCTACCGCTATTTGTGACTCTCAAGACGGACTAAGGATTTTGATGGAACAATAGCATAACCAAGAGTACGAGAACTATTTTACGGAACTGGAGCCACATATTTTCGACTGTTCGTGTTGATGTCGTTACCAGTTAGGCTAAAAAATGCATAAATTCCCTGTTATATGCATGGAGATAATGTTCCGTAAGACATACTCTGTCGCTCATACTAAGAGCATCACGCACGGTGTTGTATAGCTTGCCAAAACCGAATGCCAAAACACAAAGACATGAATAAAGACATGAATATAGAAGAATGGTGTTGCATTGGCTTTGGGCTAGTGCATTACTCTGAGAACCAGACCTTATGGCATACGAGCGCCACTAAGTAGCATAACGCCATTAGATGTCAATGAAATGAAAGAAAAGATCGTCTTTTCACTGAAATCGAAACTTACAGGTGACAGCTGACCATAAATCCTAACCACGCGAGTTATAAAAAGGTATCAATGCTTCATCTTAGCTATAGAAGAGATCACTCTATACCTACCATAGATCCTTGTATAAACAGAAGTTGTCAACTCTGCATTTCCGTATTTCTTACTGCCTAGTTACAATTTATCTGGTACTAATTGAGTTCTTTGAGATGCTAGTAAAATGTACGCTTTTCTGAATCCAAAAATATCCAATGGCATTGTGATTATTGAGTTCTGGAAAACGATAAACACAATCCAATTCAGTCTACGATTGCTAGATTAGAAAATTCANTAAAATTGCCACAGTAAACAGAGTGTATTGATCTCTTTCATTTCGGCTAATTTTTATTCGAAATAAAGATCTGGAAAACATCAATTAATGTAAAGTGTAGAACAAGAGAAATCTTGATAGATCGAAAACTTGTTCTTTTTTCTCATTATCAATGGTGTTAGAAATTTTCAATTGTAAGAGTTTTAGCAAAAACTGCATCGAAGAATATTGATATCTCCATTGGCTATAGTATAGAAGGGGTCATTTAGTCTTACTTTACTAAATAAAGATAAATGAATCTTTTATCTTTAGAAAAAAAGACAAGCAAATCATTGATCTTTGTTCCTTAGTATAAAGGAAAGTAAAGATAAAGGGTCAACCCTATTTTTAGAGCATTTTCTGACGTGTCAACCAGACTCGTATTGCTGCTTCCAGCATGCAGGCAGGTTTTCTTTGTCTTCTGACTTGAAGAATCAGATACACATCTTTGGTTTTGAAAAGTTTAAGAATCATTCGGGGTTCAATCAATTGAAAACGACGTGGGAATCTGATTATGTACCATAAAATTATTAGATAATCTCGATATGATAGAAGACAAACTGTGAGAAAACTTGTCGCTTCGGTGCCTTGAGAGGTGAAAATGTGGCAATCAGAAACTCTGTTTTTTGTATATGTATTGCAGGGGAAATTAAATTTCTGGGTAACTTAAAATTCCCCTGAAACTTTTCCAAGGGAATTTGAAATTGCCGTAGATTTTAATCTCCCTTTCAACATATAGTTGAGATAAAATGTGAAAGGGCTTCAAATGATTAAGCATATAAATCATCCAAAAAGATTGCAATTTTTTATAGCTGATACGTGTGCTCTTACATTGATTCATTTCGAAAATATATTCATTTATTATTATAATTCGAGGAAATTATTCAATTCATTTAATATTGTTAGACTGAAGAAGCTTATTCTACTGTTAAATACAGTACATCGTCAATGCTTTGATTCTTTTATTCTAATGATAATATGCAGGACACATTGTATGAAGTGCAAATATCACTTTATTCTTTCAATCATCTGTTCAACTACCATATTAGTTTGATATATGCATTGATTTGCTCAATCACGAAGAATCTGGTACACTATTATGTTTTTTGACAAATTGTGAGATATAATGTTCAGTTTTTTCTAAACTTGAAATTCAATTATTTCATAATTTTACATGCTCATCCTATTCTCCCTCTATCAGATGAATAATAGCATCGAACTACTGAATGATACCTACAATAACACTCTTTCTCTGCATTAAATAACAAAACCTGTCATATCTAGACTATCTAGTTAGAGTGTACAGAGTTTTAGAATGATATAACCATCGTTATTGCTTACACCCCGTTTTCTCGTTACTATAGAAACTTACCAAATAATCTTTGACTTTCTTCTCCCCTTCTCACTGGCCATTACTAGAGCCAAGAAGAAGTTTGCGAAAAGCCTTGATTTGAACTTACACACATTATGCTTCCGTAGAAAATATATACGAGTTTAACAAAATTTGCGTCTTCGTTGTAAAATGATGAAATCAATTCTAGTACTTGGTAAAAACGGCAAAAATCTGATTAACAACCGCTACATGATGAAATGTGTTCGATCCAGCTTGGTAAAAAGCATATTCATGCATTTCTTAGGTGTTTTATTGCATGTGATTCCAAGTGATTCCAGATGATTTTCAGTGATTCTATTGATTCCGAGTGATTCCGATGATTCTATCACCATAGAATCAGCTTTTCCCCCCTTGACTAAAATGCATTAGAAGTACAGAACGGTAGTTTCTCGACGTAGAAAAGATTTCCAAGAAGAGATTATGGTCAATTAGGTTCATATTCTAGACGAATTTTATGAATACATAGACACTAACAAGATCTTATTTTCCTCATTTGCGCTCACTCAACGATATTACAGATGCATCTATATGATTCTCAGTCATACAACTAAGGAACCGGTTGTTTGTCTTTTAAATTGTAATTTATTGTCCAAAAAGCATTGATCAAACTGTAAACGCCTTTCCGAAGAAGAAAATAAAAGGACTTGCATCTTGATAACGACAACAAACGTTATTAGGTACCTCTCATCAGAAAATTCAACAAATTAGTTTTTTTTATCACTTACTGAGATGGATTTCTTTCCATTTTTCCTTCAAACGGCGTTGTCGTGTGATAAAAGGATTTTTGAAAGATAAAGCACAATTCAAACAAAAAATTACTAATTTTTTCACTTTCTGTATCATTGATTCTACTGCCAACCTCATCTGATTCTATTGATTCCTAGTGATTCTATTGAATCTATTTGATTCTATTTGACTCCAAGGGAATCTATTGAATCTAAGTGATTCTATATGATTCTAATGAATCTAATACAATAGAATCAGATTTCCCCTCCTTGGTATAAGTCCATATAACAACAAATTCTTCAACTCTACTGCTTTTATAAAAGAAAAATCTGCAATTCCTCTCATTTTCCTGTGAAAGAAATGAGGAAATATTTGTGCACGTAAGGAAACGTCGATTTTTTCTCGTACAGCTGGTGCAAGTGACGAAGCAACAGTTTTAATAACATCTCGAAAATGTCTCAATAACGAGACGTGAGCATAGTCAATAATTAATGCACGTGGTAAAGAAACATCAACTACTTCATGTAATATTGAAATTCCAAGAAGACCAAAAATGTTTCTATTAGTTAATTGAGCTTCTCTTGAATTCATATAAAACGATTATATGGTACGATAATCTATAGGTGATTTATAAGGATATTGTCGTTTTCGTGCTTGACGAACATGTTCCCCTTTAATATGACAATAGAAACATGGATAATAGCCAGTATGACCGATCATATTTGCCATGAGTTTGAGAGCAGGACAATCAGCGATGCAACCGTATACTTTTATATTATAATTTTGTTGAACACGTTCCACTTGAAAAGCTAAAATAGAATAAAATAAAATGAAAAGGATTTCATGAACAATCTTTCAACTCTTGTAAATTCTAGGAGTGTAATCAACGCTGCCGAACCTGCTGTCTTAAGTTCATTCAGATTAGAAAAAGATGATTTTAGCCACGTTTTCACGTTTGGCTCAGAAGAGCCGATGTACATAGAGACCAAGAACATATTTGATCTACGAGTCCGAAGACTTGGTGGAAGTTCAATAAGACTAGCATCACAAATCCACAATTTTAAGTTTGTGGATTTTACTACCGATATACCATCAACATGAAGAAGTATTGTTAATAAATTTTCGTTTGAATATTGTCGTAATAAACGTTGATAAACTTTTCCCAATGGTATGTCGTATGTCGTTTGTGGATCAGGATTTACGATAAGTTTTTTATATTCTTCGATATCTGATGAATGTCTCGAAACAATATTGGACAATAGAGCGTGTATGTCTGTGTCGAAAATGCGAGCAATATATTTTTTTTCTCTTTTACTACATCGACTACATGAGTTTTGATCCTTTTGAAGTTCTTTTTCACAAAGAATACAAATTGTTCTTTTGTTAAAATAATCAGCTATATTAAGTCTTTTTAATAATGATTTATATTTTTTGGCATTTGATTAGGAAACGGTAAAATAGATTTGATGAAGGATAAAAAATTCTCAGATTCTTTTTTGCTAATTTGCGATGTTCGTATTAATTGTAAAAAGTCGACCATGGCACTTTTGACTGATATATGAGTAAGTGAATGTAATTCAGATTCCATTTGATCTGATGATTCATTTTCGATATTTTCATCGGTCGAGTAAATAGATTCTAAAAAATAAACAAAAATTTTACAAGAAAATTTTCTTTAGGAAACTTTAGATGCGCGATTGCTATCTGATTTTAATAGAGCAACACAGAATCGACAACATCTCATAGTCTTCTGAATAGTTAGCTGTAATGTTTTAACTGTAAACGAATAATATTTGGGAAATATTAACCCAGTAAAACTTTTAAAAGTATCATATGACAAAGGAACCTGAATCTGGATAATCCTTTCTATGTGCAAAATGGTATATCGAAAAATTAATGACTTAAGCTCGTCTAACATTATACTATAGTCTACATGATTTTTTTTGAGAAAATACATTAAATGCGGAACTATGGTAACAAAGGATATCGATTTTCTTTATTTCTACCAGATCATCAACACAGCATTAGTTTCACTCACACAGCTAAAAACTTGAAATCTTCAGTTTTATTTGTATCAAGACAATGAGCTTATATTTTGATAAAATATGAAACGAATCAACATCAACTAAGTTAACGCACGCTAAAGCCATGTGCAATGAAACTAAACGAATTTTAAATATCAAACTATAACGATAGTAATAAGACTGAGAAGAATTCAGCAAGAGCTTTATGATTATGATTTATGTCAGCTATTTTAAAGTTTTCGTCACTAAGAAGACCAGAAAATTTCTGTAATCCTATCAAAACTATGAAAATGGCAAGCGTGAAAAATCGCAATAAAATGTTTTATACCGGATTCATCGTTGCGGTCCAGCGAGAGTGATATATTTTGATCGAAAACAAACATATTATCATTTGGATCAGCAGATAATTGTTTCTCTGATAACGGTTTAAAATTCGAATTCAATGTATCATATTGATGGGTTTCTTGTGGAGAATTATTAAATGATGGAATTTCTTGATCACGCCTCGCTAGTTTAATATGAAATGAATTATGTTTAAGTTGCAAATACGTATCATTGTTTCCAAACTGTTGTTTGGTTTTTCTTTTCAATTGTTTAATTTTCTTTTTTTTGTAAGGTTTAATATCCCTTGATAAATATCTACGATATTTATGATTACTATGCCGTTGTTTATTATTTTTTTGTCGATTTTTGTTTTCTTCTGCAGCAATGTCGTTCACGCAAAACGAATCTGAATCCATTTGAGTAGTAATCTGGTTTCAATCACTCGAAAAATATTACGCCTGCATTGTCATAGGAAGATAATAATTTGTATTTATTACTACAAGAAATCTGAAGAGAAAATAACAAAGTAAAAAAGGTTAATCTGGTTTGTAATAATGCTCAGGTTTTTCATTCAAAATTGAATGAAATAAAAGACTGAAGTTTTACATCTGAATATAGTCTATGCAAAAATTGTAGATCACATATTTGAAATCCGTCATTAATGAATTCTGGAAAATTTAATAATTATGTGAGGCATATAACGAGACAAAAAGATCTTGTTTTGATAAAATAGTTTTTTTTCAGATTTGCTTTCCTCTTGTTCAGCACCCACAACATTAATGAATATTACGTTGATTCCTTGAAGGTGTCATAAGCATGTTAGCATTAATAAAAATTTAGCGATAGTGCTCGGAATTGATGACCCATCGACAAATTCCGATGACTTACTAGATGTGATTTCTGCTGAATGTGGTCTTTTTTTGTTGAGCCGTTATCTTTTACGGCATCTATCAATCGAGTATGTCGTCTGACGAAAAAGAGTAATGCGAGAAATATCAATCAACTACATTTTTTGCGTGCTCGATCAAACTAAAAAATAACTGGATGACAATTTTACAAATATAAAATTAGTTTTGCTGATTCCAAATATAATTGAGTTAGTCTTTGATGAAAGACAATTTGGGATGTATGAATAAAATACTATCATAGAGAACGCTAGTTTTGAAGATTCCTCAAAAACTACTCAAAAGCAAAGATAAAATAGCTATTTAATGCAATCAGAAAAATCAGATTGATTTTCTATGAAAATTTCCTGCAATCATTTACAGTTTCATCGAGCTCCGAAAAATCAACGAAAATCTGTGTTTTACGTGATGATTCATCACACTTTGGCAATTGACTACTATAGACAGGTAGTTTTATTGTTTTTTGTCTACAGTTAGATATTCTTCAAGTCATACGTCGGGGTCAAAATATATAGGCAAATTTAGAAAGACTCGTTAGAGATGGCACTATTAAATCATCTCGATATTCTTATGTGCACATACATTTTAGAAGAAAACGTTTTACACTTTGCGAAGAAAGTATAGGAATAAACAAACGTGCTGATGAAGCACAAATAAAAAGGATTTTTTGTGAAGTTATAAATGATTTCATCATTTCAATTATATTAAAAATCGTCGATTATTCGACAAAACTTTATTTGTTCTTTATATCTCTTGATAAAAATAACAATTTAATCATGACTTCTCTATTAATTGCAAACGTATTTCATATCATACACAATGCAGATAAGAACAGACTAGATTTCCATTATGTACTTATGCATGTTTCTTTTATTATGAATCTTATATGATCTTTTAAGATCAAACAAGATCCATTCAACCTGTTCCTATAAGATTCTGAATGTGAAATTCTTGTAAGATTTTTTGCTAGCATCTTACAGGCGGAATCTGAAAAAATCTTTAGAAAATGGAGCACATAAGCTAGTGTCCGATCTTGTATCGAAATCATACAAAAAATCATATAGGAATAAGATTTTATCCGATCTGACGTCTGAGTTTTTGACCTGGGTAGTGAATCCTATCGAACCTGACAAGATCCAAGGAATCAACAAAATCTGATGGGATTCTTGGTAGAGGAACTACTAACGGATCCGAGTGAAAATTCATATTTTATTAGTTAGGCGCTATTTAGTATCTGGAACCAGCAATAGAAGTTGGTCAAAGCTCTCCGGCAGGCTGTATCGAATCTGACAATAAGAAATGATCAGATCACAATATTAGGGATCCGAATATCGATCGATAACCCGGATTCATACAAGAATTGATCAGCTTTTCAAAAATTCACATAAAATTAGATCCGGCTGCTGTTGGGAATTCGATCGGATAGGACTGTCAGAATAATTCTCCTGGGCATGGATGTGAGCGACGATAGGAAAGGAGGGATTAGTTTGTTTGTTTTTGGTAGCACGTGTCCTGCTTGTTGTGGAAATTCTGGGTGGTTGTTAGGTGGATCTTGAATTCACGAACATTGAGTGTAATATTAGTTTGGGGTAATTGTTTGTGTACCAATTCGTCGGATGTCTGGTGTGTTTTGCTCCTTGTTACGAGTTTTTGAGCACCAATAATAGCTGCAGTCAGTAGTAGCCCAGCTTCGATTCGATACGGGCTTGACGTCCATTTTTCAATGTGTTGTCCGATCACTTCCTTTTTGTTAGTGAATATTCAATATTTGAGAACGCCAAGGTCAACAGTAGATAGTTCTTGTTTAGCTTCAACTGAATGAAACTAAACTCATGTGAGAAGCTATTCTCTGAATACTGAGGGGAAGATCATAACTGAATTCACGTGTTAAAAATAGTTAGCACTTTTTAATCTTAAATTCGATGGAGTTTCAACGAATTATCCACATTCTTGCCAGTGAAGACTTATTAAGTTTTTGGATGCTTTTGTGTGTTTATCATGGTTTCTTTTTAATTTTATGATATGATGATGTTATTAAATGTGATCTTGACGTACACATTTATGATCCCCTGTGAACACCATCCATGTCGACATCCAATGCAGTGTTTATTGTCAGAAGTAGTTACTTTACTTTAGTCGATCAAGAACTTTGTACTCCTGATTCCCGAAACGGCGATTTCGTGCGTTCTTATGTCCTAGATTGCAGGGCTTTATATGAAAGTGTAATACCTATTGGGGCGTTTTCGATCGAACCAACAGTTACATTCTTAAGTTCAAGCTGAGATCGAATGTTAAATGTTGATATATTTTGCCTGAGACTGCTATGCATCAGATTCATTTGTCCATGTACTTTAGAAATTTAGATTCGTAATAATTTTAATGGCAGAATGAGAGAGTTTTGCTGAATTGAGACAATTATATTATGGATGTAAGCTTGAAAAGAAGCATTCCTGGCCATTTGAGTTCATCTGGAAAAGCGACTCTCTTCGTGATTCTTCATGGCTCCACTATTGTAGTAGGTCTCTGATTAGTACCAATAGCTTCTGAATATATCGTTGCAGGGCTGATTCACCTATCAATTGATTATGTCATCATTTTAGATAGAAGAAAGAATAACATAGTGATATAGAATGTGACATCTCAACCAACAGGCTATGTCAGTATCGTATTGCTGAATAATGGAATGTGTAGGAATTAGTTTTGAGTAGAGCTTTCTCTTCAATGATGATTGTAGTGGTTCCTCAAGTTTTCTGGAAGTTGAGGACAGGAGCTTACACCCTCCAATCATCGATACCATTGCGGCGCAATGCACTAGTCAGTAATTTTTAGGTTACTTAGAGATCACACGGCGTAGCCAGTATTAATTTTAGTCTTTCCTCTTGTCAATGTCTAAATTATCTGATAAAAACTGAAACTCCAGTCGCGTAGTTCTTGATTTTGAAGGCATCCACCAAAAAGATTGTTAGAAACTAATTCAAGTGTTAAGAAATGTGTTTTTTATTTCCACAATAGTTAGTGTGATTTATGCTAGTTTGCTTAATTTATTGCTTTGTTACTGGCGAATAAATACGTTTTAACTTAACTGGCGTTCTTAAAGTTCAAAGTATCTACCACAAATAGAGAAGTCCATCTCTACATTATGAGAGGTTTCGTACGTAAAATTCGTTTTCGACGATGAATACGGCAAGTCCAAACTAGTAAAACTGTGAGAATAGGAAAAACACAAATAGCCTCAAAATATAAGAACCACTTGATACATTGAGAGGTCGGCCATGATACTGCATCATCTGAAAATTGCGATTCAAGATATGGCGGACGATTTGTTTGAAATCTAATAATTCGGATGTCACTTGTTTTGGTAGCTTTTCCTGTGTACAACGGTGGATTGCTTGTCTTTTTCGGAACTATTTTATAGCTTTCCTCCTTCTCAAACGTGCGACATTGATTCGAAAAGTGATTCTGATGCCATAGATAGGATCTGATTGCCAGAAGGGCTGGTTGGTTAATGCGAGTGAAATGAAAGTCGAATATTGGAGGATTAGAAGTGAAATTGAAATGCACATCAGGCCGAAGTTGTTCCACCAGAGAATTCATTGGTCCTCGAGTTGCGTTAAAATTGAGACCAATCTCTCGATAGTTTACGGCGAATGACTCTCGATTCGGAAAGTTAGTATAAAGTGAATACCATCCTCGCTCAAATACAAAACGGATAAACCATGGTGTCCATACTCTTCCAGCTTGGTATCGTTCCACCCACCATTGTGTAGAGAGAAGTCCGCCTGGAGTGCAACCGGCTTCCATGCCATTAAGCTTCGTCTTTGATATCCATTCAATAAAGGCGTTCCAATGTTCGGGAAAAAATAAAGCACCCCAAGTTCCTTAAATTCAGGTTCGCCTGTTATTCAAAATGAAAATGCTATTGAAAAACATACCTAGCAACTGATATTTGAAAAACGACGGATATTCATTCCCACTTAGTTCCTTCTCAATCGATCGAATACGAAAACCAGTTCGCTGTCCAAGCACTGTGTGTTGATTTTGCAAGGATAAACCAAACATTCGACCATCGTAGTTACTCTTATTGATGTAGTAGAAGTCAATCACGCGTTTGAGAAAAATATAAAAGTAAGGTGAAACCACCACATCATCCTCAAGAAAGAGTTGCAGACGACTATTTGCGCTAGATAATGTCCACTGACCGAGTAATCCAACGTGCTTCTTGTGAATGGTGACTGAAAAAGGACCGTGAGTCCATCTGTAAGACAAAATGCGAATTGAAGAATATGAAACGATCTCTTAAGTGTGTGCGTGCGGACAGATGGGATAGAAGTGTTATAGTCAGTTAAGTGTTATAGTCAGTTAAGTGTTATAGTCGGTTAATAAATCGGTGAAGTGTTTGTATTTGTGGGTATTCTCAGAACTGCTATTTCCACAGCGTTGGGACCTGTGTTCTCACTCATTCCCAGACATTAGGCGATTTCTCATGGACAATTAGAAAGCTTTTGACTAACTCAAAATGGTTCTTGGTTGTAGAGTGAATCTTGAGCGGTATCGAAAATGGCTGATAAATTCAACTATGGAACTTGCCAAACAACAGGATATATAGATACTTTTAAGGCAGATTTCACCCTTTTGATAGTGTAGTTTTCTTCAACCTCAATAGAGCAATTTGAAAATATTGACAATAGATGGAATCAGTCCAACATTTTTAAAACTATTACGGGTTCAAAATATGTCAAAACGAACCAGTCGACGTAACTGTGCTTAAGAGAGGGTCCCCGAGAAAATCGGGCTAAATTACAAGCATAACGTCACACGAGAAAATTCAGATTTTGGAATAAGGTATACCATCCAAAAGCCCGTACAAATTTATGGTTCAATCCAAACTTTTAGCTCTTTCTAACGTCCTTATCAAGTGTTATGAATCCATCTTTGAACACACCCTCAGATATGATTGCATAAATTTAGGTAAAATGCAGAGCATACTTTTCAACACTTTCCGACAACGTATTTTACTTTTGAGAAAGTGTTCTTTTTCACTTGGAATGCACAAAAATGACTATTTTTTATGAAAATTTCTGTATTTTCATGTATAATGACATCAAGATAATTGTTCTCCAGAAATCTTCTAGCATAAAAAGATAGCCTTTGAAAATCTGCATCTTTTCGTATATAAACCGATGATAAAATAGGGTTGGGTATGCTGATTCAATTTTTCACCCCAAGTAGGGGTACTATACGGTCTTTTTCTATTGTCATCATTTTTCTTTGCCGTTTCTATGAGTTTTATCTTATTATTGTGCCGAAAGTTGTATATATATATATGATTTCAAAACTGAGCATCGTTTTCAATACAATAACTAAGAATTTAAAATCGAAGCCTACCTTATCTCTTGAATACTTAGTAAGAGTCAATTTTGAAAAAGCGAATGGTTCTTAGGAATGACAGTATCTTTGAATGCTCATATATTGATCATTTCAAAAATTGAAGGTTCTGCTCACAAGACAGAGTTGATTTATTTTTACAGTCGCATGAACTATGACATCATAAGAAAATAATTATATTTCAGAAAAACTCCAGCTCTTTTTCAACTTTGTGCATGAATCAATGCATGATCAACGTGAGCGTTAAGAGTGAAGAAAAGTCTCGTTAAGGTTTTATATATTCGGTAGCTAACCTTAAAGACTCCCATACATTCCACTGAGAAATTCAAATGCTGTGATAGTAAGCTTGACAACAAATCTCTGTAGCAAACCCTTGAAATACTTTTTGTGTAGATGAAAAACTAAGAACTTCTCTGAGTAATATACGAAATTAAAAAGAGAGTCTCCGTCTGTACGTAACAGAAGAACCTTTTAAGATTCTATGAATTAACTTCATCCGGTGCCACGCACTGGGAGAGACTCTTCTCAAGTTTATTACTTTGTTCTAAACCATTCTCAAGGTATGCACACATGAAATGTTTCCCTAATCTACTTAACAACAAAGCAGGACAATGGAACAATATTTCTAAACAGTCACCTTAATTGATCTCGTCATAATAAAATTATTAACAAGTGACTTGGATAGGGAAAAGATAGCGGGAAATATTTCATACACTTATGCTTCACTCAGCGAATATTGACTATAATGACATCTGCTAACACATCCAATTATGTGGGTACGAGAGGCTGCTAATCAATTCATTGACATAATCACATGAAGTAATGTTGTGTATCTCTCCGAAAAGTAGCATCTCTTAGGAGAGATTCCATGTCAACACACTCAAAAGTAGCATTTATCTTCCATGAGAGATACAGCATGTCCTAGAAGATATTTATGATACTGATAATGATTTCAACGCAATAGGTAGCCTCGAACATGAGAAAATTGCTCAGACATACCGAAAATTTGATGCTTGATTATTACCGCCGTTCAAGTAAGCTATAGTTTGCTTCCACTTCTGTTTCTCGCTGTCACTAGCATCTGAAGAGGGTCGATCAACTGAAATATCCAATGCAACTGTATCATCTGTATAATTTGCAGCTTGAAGACTTTCCAGCAGCCGTTGAAGACTTTCAAGTCGATTGTAAGTGAGAACACGAATACCAATTTGATAAGATGGAAATCTATCAGGTACTGTATAAGGTATACCATTTTCCAGAGAATCACATGATTGACCAGTGCTTGCTAAGAGATCCCATGACTTCAGTCGTCTTATTTTAGATTCGAGTCCTACTATCCAGTTTCCATGTATGACTATTGGCACTATACCTCTACT